>JBBPCX010104128.1:0-22425 GCA_037974365.1 Hydrocynus forskahlii
TATGTACAGAATGAGTATATGTATGTTTATATGTACAGAGTGGCTACATATCCACTCTGTACATATAAGTATATGTACGTTTATAATATACTTATAAGTATATGTATGTACATATGAGTATATGTATGTTTATATGTACAGAGTGGATAAATATCCACCCCGCACATTCGCAGAAACCACAGATATCCTCTGCATTTTTTGATTTGTGACGCCCAGTGGTTAGCAAGGTAATCAGAAAAAAATGGCAATGCATACCAAAGAAAACGGGCATGCATGAATTACAGTGCAGTCTATATAGGGGTAACATCGGTATTTTACATTCCAGCATTGTCGGAAATAGCGTAAACTGTACAGTACGAATACGGGTTTACCAGTTTTACATTTTCTTTAAGGGTAATGTTAATTATGAATTAAGCTCAGTTTAAAATGATAAAGTGTTTTGGGAGCATATTTGGGGGCATATTTAGGGTTTGCACTATAAAAATAGGCATTTTTTTACCACATCGCGTTTTTTCACTATATGTGGGTGCTCTTGGAACGTAACCCCTGCGATAAGCGGGGGTTTACTGTACATATATATTTTCCAATACACATACTTTACTGTTGGTATAGTTTTTATTCTATTATATAAATTTTTCACTTTGTACTGTCTACTCTCTGCTCTCTGACAATGCAAATTTCCCAGTTGTGGGACTAGTAAAGATTTATCTTATCTTTTCTTACTTTATCTTAGTAATGCTCAGTAATGGCAACATTAAAAAAATCTCTACATTAAATTACATTTCAACATAATGCCATGTCTCTCCTTGATCTCTAAAGCCCACCAAAAGAGCAGAATAGTCAGTAGGCTGTTTTAAACTAAAGGGGCATGACAACAGCTCCTGTCTGAATTGTTGACTCAATGTTGCTTTGTATTTGACAAAAGTAATAAAGTTGTTAACACCTTTGAAAGAATGAGGGATACATGACTATAGAAGTTTTGAAGGTAAGCTAAATCTCATATGAAGTCACAATAGCAGCACTGAACAGGTGGCACTGTAAAGAGTGGGTCTCATATGTGTCTCAATTCAATTCAATTTTATTTAAATAGCACTTTTTACAACCAAGTTGTCACAAAGCAGCTTTACAGAGCCCAAGTCCGAGCCCCTAGTGAGTAAGCTAAAGACGACAGAGGCGATGAAAAACTCCCTCAGCTGGAGGACGAAACCTCGGGAGGAACCAAGACTCAAAAGGGGAACCCAACCTCCTCAGGTCGACCCGGAGAGAAAGAAAAGAGAGTCTTTATGGGGCTGAATAACAAGAGTAGGCCTTAATGAGCAAGATTATTGACAGATTAGTGTCCATAGAGGTAAATTTGTTGGAAGAGAAGCTGAGAGTCTGTAGTCCATAAACAACAGGATCAGGAGCAACAATCTCTGCTGGAGCTTTAAGCTGCAGTTGCCCCTAATTGGGGTACAGCATGTGTGGAGTTGTGAGCCGTAGTAACCAGAGAGCATTTTGGCACAGGGCCCCAGCAATTGCAGGTCCGGCAAGGTGGTGACCTGGGGTCCCATGGTGATCAGTCGGGCTAGACAAGTGTGCCGCAGTTCCTCTCAGACAAAGAAAACAGAGAAGAGAGTTAGTTCTATTTAAATATGCAGAGAAGATTTGTGAGGAGTGCAAATTAAGACTCTTGCTGGCGTATCTTGCTAAGGCAGCCTAGTTAGAAAGGGCAGAACCGAGAGGTATGATGGACACCTGAGACACTGGCGTACCTCCACTCCTGAGTGTACATGAGTGGTGGGGCAGCACCAGTGTCCCAGTTTACTTGAATTCTCTGTGCCCACCCCCTCCCAGCTCTACACCTTTCATCTGGCAAGATAAATTAATTACAGAAAGCCTGACTAAACAAGTAGGTTTTCAGCCTGGACTTAAAACTGAGACTATGTCTGAGTCCCGAATGTTAATCGGAAAAGCTTTCCAGAGCTTGGGTGCTATATATGAGAACTCTTTTCCCTGATGAAGCTTTCATAATTCTAGGGACAAGTACAGTGGGGGAAATAATTATTTGGTCCCTTGTTGAATTTGTAACTGCTGATTTACAAAAAAATTAACAGTCTCTAATTAATGAGGTAGATTCATTTTTATGTTATATAAAAGTTATAAATTGATTTGCATTTCACTGAGTGAAATAAGTATTTGATACCCAAGCAAAACATGATTTAGTACTGGTTTGTTGGCAAGCACAGCAGTAAGATGTTTCTTGTAGTTGGTCACCAGGTTTGCACACATCTCAGGAGGGATTTTGGCCCACTCCTCTTTACAGAAACTCTCTAAATCCTTTAGGTTTCTTGGCTGCTGCTTGGCAATTCGAATCTTCAGCTCCCTCCACAGATTTTCTACAGGATTGAGGTCTGGAGACTGGCTAGTCCACTCCATGACCTTAATGTGCTTCTTCTTTAGCCACTCTTTTGCTACCTAGGCAGCAAAAGGCAGTTCTGGCTGAGGGAAGGATGTTCTCATCCAAGATTTTACAGTACATGACCTCATCAGTTGGCCTCTCAATGCTGTGAAGTCATCCTGTACCCTTAGAAGAAAATGGTGATGGGGATGGTGTTCTTTGGGTCATAATCAGCATTTCTCATCAACTCGACGGTGGGTCGAGTTGATGCCAAAGAGCTCAATTTTGGTCTCATCTGATCACTTTCTCCCAAGCCGTCTCTGAATCATTTAGATATTCACAGGCAAACTTAAGATTGGCTGTACATGTGGTTCTTGAGCAGGGGGCACTGCAAGATTTCAATCCATTATGATGTAGTGTGTTACCAATGGTGTTCTTAGTGACTGTGGTTCCAACTGCCTTCAAAGCACTATTATCTACATAAGGGCATTAATGTAAACCACTTCATAGCACACCACCCAGATCTGCCCACCCACACCACATCACACTACCACCACCACTATATTTCAACATAACCATGTGAGTGATGTTCAGAGTTTGCATTTTTTCTGAAGTATATTCAAATCAATAGTCACTGAATCCATCCACAGCCATCAGCTAAGACATACAATGTCTGTAGGAACAAAAAAAATTGTAATAGGAAATCCTGATTTAATGAAATGGTAAAACTGTTAACAGTTTAAAAAGTAGTACACCAAATTAGCATTTTTGTTGCCTGAATTGCACAAAATCTCCTCCTTAGAAAAGAAAAAAACACATTAACAAATTATCTCTCGTTTTAACCAGCTATGAGTCACTAGTAGACAGTAACAACTGTGATTTGAGAACACACACCTAACATTAAAAATGATTTTACATTTGTCACTGGTGATAAGAGTGAATGTTTACATTTATGTCTACTATTGCCCACATACTGCAATACTCGCCCAAATCGCTATATTTGCACAAGACAAATGGCTACATTTGGACTAATCACTACAACTATAACTGTTCACACGGAATATACTCTTTAGTACATCTGCACTGTTTTTCTTCTTTTCTCTATGTAGTCTTTAGTCTATTGTATTATAACTCTTCTGTTACATTGTACACAACTTTGTAGTATGGCTATAATTATATATTTTTATAAAGGTCTCTGGAAGTCTGGGTTCTGTAGGACGGGGGCTGATGTGACATTCTTCAGGGTTTGGAGGGCTCGTTCTGCCTCTTCCGTCCAGAGAGCGGTTACTATATACAGTTTTAATCAAATAAAGAACACAGAACAGATAACACAACACATTCCCCGACTCTAAACCAAAAACAGGAAACAACGACCACAGTAATGAAAACAGGGGAATACACAAAACACTAAACACAAGACCCGTGCTCCTCAAAGAAACAAAAAAAAAGAACAGGACCAGGAATCAGAATTTAGCTTTCCTCAAAGCTTCAAGGCTAGAAAACGTGGATACTGGTAATCGGCACAGACCGTGTGCAACCATGGGTTTAAATCGGAGGAACACGGGCCTGTAAAACAGAAAAGGGAAAACAAGGACAAGATCGTGAAAACAGGCATCAGATACAACATACACCGTTGGGAGACAAATACAGACTCAAAGACACTGGCATCGGCTGGGGTTTAAATAAGGGAAGCAAACGAGACATAGGTGAAACTAAAGAGGAACAACGGACAGGTGAAACTAATAGACTGGGACGCAATACAAACCGGGCATGAACACTAGGTAGGGGACAAGGGACCCAAACGTAAACTGGTAACAAATATAGGGACGAAGGGAAAACAAAGGGAGAAAGGGAGTACAGGAGGTAAGAAAGAAAAGAACTAATATTCGGGAGACGGGGAACGGGTTCTACGAGGCGAGGATGAGGCGGCCTTCACAAGCTCTCTCTTCCTAGTGAGGTCAGAGAGGGGGGCTGCGATCGAGGAGAATTTAGGCACAAATCGCCTATAATATCTAGCCAGTCCAAGAAATGCTCGCACCTATTTTTTTTTCAAAACCCTAAGATCTAGGCTTGAGATGAAACATGCACAGCCCAGTCGCCCAAAGGAACCGGTCTAGGATCACTTGGTTGGGCACTACCTCATAGGAGAGTCAATTGGGCTGCATCCATCGGTCCCATACACTGGTTCCTTTAAAGGTCCCCACAAGCTCAACATCATCGCTGGGAATCAGCTACAAGCAGCTGGGCTGCAGAGTTCTGGTCAGGGTTAGGGTGACCAGGGCAGGGTCCCATTTTCTGGAGGGCCAGGAACTCCTGGGTGTTGGTGTGGAGGCCCCGGGCCAGCTCCTGACTGAGCCGGACCTGCTGTATGATGGGCTCCAATAAGGGTTAAAGTAGGGTCTACTAGTGTGGCTTGCTACTGCATTTCTTCCTCTGCCACATGCGCTTTGTCAATCCAAAACAGTGGATGTTTTGATGGCGGCAGCTCGCGTCTGCTCCAGTAATCAACCCGGCGCCACAATATATATATATATATATATATATATATATATATATATAGGTTTGACTATAGGTTTGACTTGACTCATGTACTTGTCTTTCACTCTAATAGGGTTCTTTGTTTAGTGCTATAGAAGTGCCATTGGTTTAATTATTTGGCAGTAATTGTGTTAGTGTAAAGTATTTATTTTGTACACATTTGAATCAAATAATTCAAAGCACAATTTCAGAGTATGCATTTCAGTTTACAGTTAAAGATCTGGGGTTTATCAGAGCAATTATTGATTAAAATCCTGCAAACAACAACCTAGAACAACCTAGTGTGAGGGCATACAGTGCACATGAATGTGTTCCATCATAACTGGATGCCATATAACATGTGGATTCTGCAAATGCTGCATATCATTTGTGTTCAGCAGTAATTATTTATGATAAACCTTTCAGGAAATGAAGGAACAATTTCTCCTTCCATGGAAAATATACGAAAACAATGCTAATTAATCCTTATCGTTGTTCTTCTGGGGCAATTAGTGAAAACAATTTCTGGCAGCCTTTTCTTCTCAGTTTTCATTAATAACTGACTTATTCTAAGATATGAAAATGCTGGAAGATAATTGCAGAGCCTTCAGATTTATTTGGGAAATGGTTTTCATTTCAGAACTTTGGCTCACCATCATTGCCAGTGAATATCTTGGCATATTTTATTAATGAGAAATGCCAAATGTCATTTCATGCATTGTTTCACTAATGATTTGTAGCAGTCTGTAACACAGCAAAACTAAAAAGATAAAAGAAACTTTAAGTATACTTGCAGTACAACATATGTTACATTGAATAACCATACTATATTTATTACAGGGTTGGGAGTGATAATATTGATCCAGTCTAACACTAAAATACTATCATGTAATTACTAGAAATGGCTTAGACCCCATACCAGGCATTAGTATCAGGCTGATCAGCAGAAAGTGGTAGATCAGATATTTGCTTGAACAACAGATAACAGATTGAATAGATACTGGCTTTTAGTGTTTGAATGCACATCCCCTGCCATGAGCCAATGGCCTATATCCTTGTCCTTGTTGGGCCTGTAATGGATGTTGAACATTTGATGTTTATCAGCATTTTGGATTTTATTACAGAGCGCAGGCCATGAGTTCCAGGGCTGACTTCATCACTGCCTTTTCTCTTTTTGGGGCAATAGTCAACTAACTGTCCTTTATCTTTTCAGCTCCAAGTGTGATGCATAGACCATGTAGATGCCATGGTTTGGACAATGTAGTCGTCCAAACTGCACTGTTTAAATCACCCCAAAATATTAAATACTGTGTTGTAATAAATGTAACAAGTAAAATTAGCAGTTAGACTTGCAGATTACTCAATATAAAGAACTGTACCATTAAGCATTATATAATCTAATCTAGATGTTGAATGAGGGATGTGTAGCTTCATGGATTAGCATATGCCTAAAATAACAAACCAAACACCTAAAATTCTGGAGAGTATCCCCTTGGGAACAAATGCAGACTTGCACACAGTTGTCACAGGAGGGGATCATAACACATAGTAATTAATGACAAATATCTATAACAATATTATATAATTTCATTTTAATATATAAATTATAAAGAGGACTAATCCCCATGACTGATGAATCTAAAATATCTTAGCGTCAGGTCTCGACTGCGGCCACCAGAGGTCGCTTTTAGTGTAGTTGGGGTCTCAGTGTTGTGACTTTTATTTTGATATTGTGAGTACACCGGGTTTGAGTTAAGTCTTGTTATGCGTTTCAGCTGCCGGTGTACTCAGGACTACTTGTATGTGTTTTGTGATTGGACTTTGGGGTCAAGGGTTTTGGTATTTAGTTTGGGTTAGGACCGACAGGATTTGTCGGTCAACCATTGTGCTTACATGTTCTTTGCTGGTCCTTTGTGAGTTAAAACCAGTATTGAGTCTGACCCTCGTGTTAGTTTTCGTTTGTGTAATCAAATAAAGAAAGAAAATGCAGCACATTGACTTGGAGTGGTGTGTGTGCGCCTGCCCTGCGTGCATGGAGAAGGGACTCGAATGCGACAGATTGACCGACCTTTCTCATGGGCAACAGAACCGTAGAGACGAGCCCCTGGAACCTTACAGGGTGATAGAAGGGGATGAGGAGCTAGTCCAGGGTGTGGGCAGCTGGATCCAGCTCAGGTGTGGACGAGCCGGTTCACTCTGGCCGAGCTGTTGTGCGGTGGTGAGACAGGGGACGAGGTAGATGACCTGGGCTTCTGGTGGGACGGGTGGAACAGTGAATCCCCGACTAGAGAGCCAGAACGCTTGGTGGGACCCCTCGTCCTGGACCCGACCGTGGAGGAGCTCCCGTTCGGGCTCGCTGAGAGGCGAGGTGGGAGATCCGTGGTTTGGAGACGCAAGGGACATGGGCGTTCATGTCGGAGGCGTCTCCCACCCGTCCACCGGCAGTCCGAGAGGTTGGAGACCTCCCCTGACACTCCACCCCTCCGGCTCGTGCCCAGCTCGCCTCGCTCGGCGAGCACCTGGCTGAACCAGTGAGCCTCATGTGCTGCCGTCGCAGGCACCAGGACCCGGGGCGGGTCAAGTCAAGAGGCGTCGCTCCAGCCCACAAAACAGACCAAAGAGCTGCCCACCGAAGCTACGTGGCATGCCCAGCCCGTAGCGATGAACAGGCGGCCACCAGCAGCAACTGAGAGCCCGAGGACCCTGGCCATGCTAGCGCGTCAGGGGCTGCCCCTGGGCCGTGCGAAGGCCAGCCCTCCGTCAGAAACAACGCTCGCCAGCACCGATGAGTCCAAGCATGCTAGCGCCGCTGAATCCAGGCTCGTCAGCGCTGCGGAGACGACGCGCACCTGCGGCGCTGAATCCACGCACGCCCATGGTGCTCAATCCACACACGCCAACACCGCTGAATCCGGGCTCGCCAGTGCCTTGGTGATCAGGCTAGCCAGTGATACTTACTAGATTTCCCATGCCAGCCGTTTTTGAAAGTCAGCCCTCTTTGCAAATAGCTCGTCCTTAGAATCAATCATTCTTAGGGAAAATTCTAAGGAATGTTTCCTGTCATGTATAAAGACATCAGGAAACCAAGAGAAACTTTTTGTTGTGACTAGACTAGACAGCACAATTTATAACCGAAACCAAAGTCACAGTTTGACTGTGCACTGCCTGGAAAGAATTAGACACTCACCTTAAAGTTCTCCTAACTAGAGCTTACATTCACCACATGACTATTAGTCAGATGGATGGCTACAAAGGGAGTATAATATTCTCAGTGTATGTTTTAAGCCGTCCAATACGTTGAAACGATTCTGTTCTCCCTAGTGCACTCTTGCTATAAGTATATCCCTGTAATTAACATGAGAGATATATTAATAAATAATATTAAAGGAAGGGATTAGAAGGGAAGGAATCATCTCATTTTTTCTTCTTCATGTAAACTCCTCCTGCTAGGGGCATTATGTAACTGCGTTTGGTGTTCTGGTGGACAGTGGCCCACTCAAATCAAATTATGCATAAACAGGCCCAAGCCACCCGAGCCTCTTATGACCTCTGCTTCCATTTAGACTGTCAATTGAGGCAGCATGGTGAAACTACATTAGAAATTATGGTAAATTCACAAAGGTACTATGGGGAAATTATACAGGAAAATGAGCTGTGGCATGGATTATCTAACCATGGAGCAGAGACAAATCTGTCCATGACAGATGCCCAAGTTATTATGAGTGCATGTGAGCAACAAAGACTGTTTGACAATCTGAACAAATTCATGCCAATATTGAGCATTTGAGTAATGCAGGTGGTTTACAGAGGCAAACAGTAATATATTTGCATATCCTTAAATTATTCCCTGGACAAGCAAATGATGTGTACTGTAGATCAAGTGTGATGCAAATTCTCCCTCTATTGGAACCTTTCTGTGTCTCCTCACTGGAGTGACAAAATGTTAAATGCTTCAAAATAAATGATGTGTGTGGTGCATGTGACTGCAGTGGCTGAAAACAAAACCCATAACCACCCCGAAGGGACCAATTTATTTACAAGTGCCACAAAATGTGAAGGAAGTGTCTCTGGGTGAGAGGAATGTTCAGCTGCAGGTCCTCACGATTTGTGTCTGCATGGGCAAAAGAAACAGAGCTCTGTCTAGCTTGGGGAGATGATGTAGCTGAAGCTGAGTGACTCCTTATGACCTATATTATACACTAGCCATTCCGAACTGGGCCTGTGAATCCCCTGCCAGTGACCAGTCTGTGTATGTCCCAAGGGCAGCTTGGACTCAGTGCTCCAGTTTAGAAGCAGCCTGAAGTCAACCCAGGCTGAGTCCCACGGGCCAGTGAGTTTTATAAGCTTGGTGTGGCAAAGACACTGAAGGGCCATCCAAACTGACCACCCACTTTGATTACTTTCACACCTAAGACTTGAGCAATATTTGTCTGAGCCACATAGAGGTGATGTGCGCCATCCGTCAAAGTGGACAACAGCAAACAGAGGGATCGAATGCATCATTAATCACAGTGGGCTACATCTTTGCCTGCACAGTAGAGACTTGGGTTGCTTTCCAATACTCCAGTGCGGGCTAAGAAAATAATAGGATCATAAGACGGGTTTGCAATGCTTGGACCATAATTTAGAGGTCAGACATCAAATATCAAATCCTCTATGAAAGTAAATAGAGTTAAGTTGAGGAATGGCTGTTTTTTCTGTTTCCAAAGAAGGCAACCTTGTGCTAACTTGACAGTTTAATGACAGGTAGTGACAGCAGATTTCCTGCATTATGAAACTGCCAATTCATTTATGACTGTTGTTCCCCAGAGGGACTTTATATTGGTAGTCACAGTGGCTCTAGACAGCTGCTTTAAAAAGTATTACAACTGGCTTCATACACATTCCCCCTTGTTGACATGAATGTTCCCACATTGTAGAAAAGATGATAAAAAATGAACAATAAAAAAAATGAACAATGTTCTGAAACACTGTGATGTGAACAAGTACCTGTGTCAAGGGTTGATTTCACTGGCACAGTAAAAATGATTCACTGTTTGAGTAAGTAATGTGACTGACTTACTTGAGCCTTTTAGCTGAGCTAAATGCTCACCCTTCTCCAGTGAGCAGTATGTAGGTTCCAATTATTCCTGGGTGTCGGAAATGTCTATGTGTAAACAGCTGTGCAAGAATAAAGACGGGATGCTTGCTCTGTGTGAATTTAGAATCATGTCTTAATTGCCCGTAGAATGACTTTGTAATATATGCCTACACAGTAGAGACATAAAATTTCATTATTAAATTTCATGGGGTGGCTGGTGACCCAGGGACTACTAGTAGCACCACAGATTTGAGCAACACACTGCTTCACTTGGTGAAATGCAGAGAAAGAATGTCACATTGCTCACACTGTGTGCAAGAAAAACACATTTGTATACATTAGAACTTTCATTTTTTTATTTTAACCAAGCAGATTTTTTAACATAATCTTTCTCTGCCATGCTTAAACTACAGTCAATTAAGTTCTTAAACCGTGCTGAAATAATCTACCATATTACGGCATTTTCTCTGAATAATGTGGAAATACCATGGAAAAATATAAAAATATTGTACTAGGTCCAGTACAGTATTTTTCTTTACCACTCAAAATTACAATTTATTACCTCTGAATAAGACATTTTCTTATATTGCTTATTAATGAATCATGAGTTGAACTCACCCTCCCAAATCATGCAGTGTGCAAGCCTACATCAACAAGGTATGGCTGAATTTAAACACACTGTTTAGTGCTGCGCGAGGGATAATTAATGGCCATGCTGTCTGCTCAGTTTAAAATAACAAAATCTGAATAATTTAAATTGACATTTTTAAGTTTACATTCTTGTTGCTTTTCAAGATTTTCCAGCAAGTATTATAAACTCATTTATAAACTCATTTGTCAAACCTGTCCAAGACAGGAGCATGGACTATTCCTATTCCTATAAATAGTTCTGATTCGTGTGGTTTGACACCACGAGCATAATACTACCTTCTGCTTATATGGAGCGCCCTGTTCTTTTAGCATCAAGCTAACAGTGCTGTGCTGTTGATTTACTTTTCTGGAGGATTTAATGCTTCTTATGGCAGCAGTGGACACTGAAGCTCTTCTTTCTTTTTACTGTGTGTCGTTTTCAGCAAATCTCTCAACCTAAAGCCTAACTCTGAATATTATGGGAGATGTCTGTTTATTGTCTGTTGAGTTTGGTGAATGAAATCATGTTCTTGTATAGGGTAAAAACAACCATGTTGGATATCTTTACATCATAATAACTAAGCTCATCTCCAGTTCGTAACCTGGGTCACTGCCCTCTACTATTCATACATGTAACAATCAGGACTGTTTGGTTTGATCCAGTGGCTGTCAGTCAAAAATAATGAATATGCAGTCAGCTCGTGTTCACACTCACAGCGACACAAAAATGGAGGCTGAGAGAACAGAAACACTTGTTTTTAAGTAATTTTTAAGAATGTTTTGGAAGAGCACTAAAATGCATGAAACAGTAAATGAATGTACAGAAATCAAACCGCAGCTCTGGTGGGTTAGTGCCTTTTCATCCGTAAAACTACATCAATTAGATGACTCTGTTGGTCTTTTTTTCAATGGCTACATTCATTTTCAACCACAAAAAACATAGCAAAAATGGTGCTCATTTATGTGGAATCAACATCGATTCAGTGGAGGAATGTACACTGGTTAGTCCTTGCTCTCTAACTGCTGGCTTTCCAGAAAGTGTGATTAAGCCATGGCTCTTTTATACCCATTATGACTCCTGAAGCCAGAGGCTCTACTGTTTGTGTGTGTCAGTCTATTCTTTTGAGCTGGATCCACAGGGAGCACACACATCCAGAGCCAGAGACCTCCAGCCAGAATGAAAAAAAGGCCAGGGCTGCCATCCATCTCGCTCAAGACTCAGCTGAAAACACTGTGTCAGGCAGAGCTAAGAGGAGCTGCTTTCAAAAAGATCCAACATGCAAGTCTGTAAACAGCATTCAGTCACTGTAGAAACCATCCAAAGAGTGGAGATTCTGCTGGATAAGAGCAAAGTCTGCCTCGTTGAACATTTCGCTGCCACTGAATGCAGCTGAATTAATTGTGTCATGGTTTTTAATCAGCATTCAATAATGTGCTCTCTCCAGCCGTTACTTCACAAGCAGTCTTTGGGCCATGTATGTCTAATGATCTGTAATGGGCAAAACTGGCAATTTGCACAGCTATGAAAAGTGGCACATGGCAAACAGGATCATTTCAGAATCAGAATCAGAATCAGAAAACTTTATTGATTAAGTTGCTTATGTGGTGACTGCCACAACACACAAAGACACAGAGAGTTACAAGACACAGAGACCCAAGAATAATGTAAAATAAAATAAAAAAAGTAAATCAAAATAAAAATCTAAATAAATAATCTGTAGAGAGAAAAACACCACAAAATGAATAGACAATGCTACATACCGAAATGCTTGGTATAATATCTATCTATAAGTAAACAACGCAGCTGAGTGGAAAAACTATATACACAAATGGTAGTTTGAAATAAGTTATTGCACTATTAGAAAATCATCAGTAATTAAGTACTATTAAGTAATATGAAATAATGAAAATATTGATGAAGTAGTAATATTGCACATGAAGACTGTTGCACATGAGATACTGCAAGTAATTAAGTTATTTAGCACCATTTAAAGGACAACATATGATATTGCACATAATAATGTTATAGCACCTGGTGAGAACATTGCACAATATTGCACATAGTAGACTGTTGCACATCATAGCAAAAATAAGTCTTTCGCACAATGATTTAAACCTGTAATAAATATACAGAAAGAAGCAGCAGGCTATTGCACAGATTATCATGTGGATGTGTGGGAAGGAAGGACTTTCTGTGGCGTTCAGTGGAGCACATTAAGCTGGTCAGTCTGTGGCTAAAAGTACTTTTCAGTTTGGTCACCACACTGTGGAGTGGGTGATCTACATTGTCCACGATGGACTTAAGTCTGGACAATGTTCTGCTTTCAGCCAGTTTCCATGCTGCCCAGTTCCTCACCCACCACAGAGCCAGCTTTCCTGTTCAGTTTGTTAAGTCTCTTCATGTGTGCCACTTTCATGCCACGCCCCTAATACACCACAGCATAGAAAATAGCACTGGCCACATTAGACTCATAAAACATCCACAACATGGTTTTGCAGACTGGAAAAGACTGGAGTTTACGTAGGAAGTACAGCCTACTTTGACCCCTCTTGTAAGTGGCCAGAGGGTTCTTAGACCAGTCCAGCTATTGTCAATGTGTACATCCAGGTATTTGTAGCCCTCCACATCCACCCCTCTAATGGACAGGGGAGTGACAGGAGATAGTTATCTTCACAATGAGTTCTTTGGTCTTTTGGATGTTGAGCTTCAGCTATTCAGCTCACACCAGTCCACAAGACTGTCCACACCCGTCCTGTATTCCAAGTCATCCCCACCCTTGATATATCCGACTATTGCTGAGTCATCTGATAATTTCTGCAGATGGCAGCCCTCCGTGTTATATTGGAAGTCAGATGTGTACAGGGTAAAGAGGAAAGGTGACAGAACAGTTCCCTGAGGTGCTCCAGTGCTATACAACATTGTGTCAGACTTACATCCCTGTAGTCGCACATACTGTGGGCAGTCAGGTAGTCCAAAATCCATGCCACTAGGGGAGCATGAACCTGCATAGCAGACAGTTTGCTCCCCAGCTGGGCTGGCTGAATGGTGTTAAAGGCACTGGAGAAGTCAAAGAATGTAATCCTCAGGGATTCACTTGGCTTGTCAAAATGGCTGTAGGCACGGTGTAGCAGGTAGATGATGGCATCACCTAATCCAATCTTGGTCTGGAAGGCAAACTGGAGGGAATCTTGCGCAGGCCTCACCTGGGTCGCACCTTCTTTGGAACCAGACATTATGTTTTCCACAGCACAGGTACTTTCTTGGTAATGAGGCTCGTCAGCAGTACCCACATCGCTGAGAGGTGTACAGCTTGAGCACTTGTGTGCTTAAGCCATCTGGGCCCGGTGCCTTGGCAGGATGGAGTCTGCATAGTTCTCTCCTCACTTGGTCCTCGGTGATGGTGATGGATGGTTTATGGGTGTCAGAGTCAACACTGGCAGGAGGATAGGAAGTGGGGGGCTCTGGCTGGCACGATGGTGGGAGAAGGAGAAGGAGAGAGGAAGGATGGAGAGCTGCAGTTTGGCTTGACACTGATGGAGTTAGCAGGTGCGCTGGGTTTGGAACTGGACTTTGCTGGAACTGGAGATGCTGAAAACGGGCCTGCTATCAAATCTATTAAAAAACACTGATATAAAACTGATTGGCCCTCACCACATCACCATCAGTCCCAAGGCTGCTGGTCTTGAAGCAAGTGATGTTCTGAATGCCCCTCCGCACATACCTGCTATTATTCTGTTGCAGCTCTTGTTCCAGCTTTTTCCTGTATCTGTCCTTTCGCTGCTTTAACCTCACAGACTAGCGCCTCTGTACTTCCTTGGCTGCCTCCTTGTCACCTGACCTGAATTCTTTCTTCTTCTCATTCAGGAGGGCTTTGATATCTTTGGTGACCCATGGCTTGTTGTTGTGGAAGCAGCGTATGGATTTCACTGGTACAGTGTTATCCACACAGAAGTTGATGTACTCAGTGACACGTTGCTCGTACAGGGCCTCCCAGTCCGTACTCTCCATGCAGTCTTGCAGGGCTGCACTGGCCTCCTTTGACCACTCCCTCACTGTCCTGACTGTGGCAGGCTGCCTCTTGACCAGTGGTAGGTAGGTTGGTATATGTAGTAATTAGAAACATGTAGCAATGGCACAGCTCTTTGTTCCTGCTGGCTACACAGCTGACCTGAAATAATTTTCAGGCCCTGAACAAATTTGTTGAACAATTCAGAGTGCCCTGTTCTTGGATGCTACCCACACAGTTCTTAAGCATATATTTTCAAGCATATAAATTTCATCTCCTCTTCCTCAATGACAATCCTCTCTTTCTCACACTCTCCTGCTGTAGTGTGTCAGTGCCAAGAAAATCTATACCTAGCCCTTTCTCACCTGCATGTACCCTTCATTATCATGAGATGTAAAGAAAGAGAGATTCAAGGTCAGATGAATGTGGTAGGACACTGGTAAGTCTTAGGCCTTTTATCTTTTCCACTCACATATACCTGTGCCCTACAAATGAGCTACAGGTATGGACAGCATTTTTCATTTTTTCCTGTAACTGATGCTTTCAGGCAGGTTGTAGAGCAACCTAGCGGAACTGTTGCTGCACTGTAGTCATCTGTAATCACTGTACTAATCAGGTATTAATTTGCCATTACACTATGACCAAGACATTCTGCCATTTAGAGAACGAGCAAGCACCCCTTTTGTCAGACATACATTGTTGCTTTAGCATTGGCTGAGCAATGAAATGACTTTTAGTGAGTGGTCTGCGGTTTCAATTGCTCTTCCTCAGACCACAAGGTTTGGCCACAAGCCACAAAGGCAGGAAAATATATTTAATAAGATGCTACAAGCCCACAGCATATTACTTTATCTGTTGAAGCTTTTGAAGGAGTATTCTGTCCCTTGCTTAATCAGGCACACACACACACTCAAACACACACACACACGCACATACACACACACACACACAAGCACACACACTCTGTCTGGAGGCTGAACAGAATTAATAGAAAGGCCTTGCTGTGTGTTTGATTTAATTTTGATGATGGTGATGATGAGTGGTAGTGGGGTAGCAGTGGGGGAAGCAGTGATACAGCTAAATGCGATACTGTCACATTTGTGTCTCCTATATACTATCTATGAGTTATAACTTGCACTGTTGACTGATTTGCTCCCAGGATTCAGCTTCTGCTGAACTGAATACGTTGAGGTGACTGTGGGTGATGTGCTCAGAATCAAAATGCGATTTTTCATTCGCATTTCGCACTCCACACACCACCACAACCACATATGCACTGATATTACTCAGTTAATTTGATTTACATAATATCAGCCATGGTCTGCATATGCATAAAGCATTCACTTACTTTAGAAAAACATCCTGTGTGATCCTAAATAAGAAGATTCAGAAATAGTCTATTTAGTGATTTCAATAAAGAGCCCTGATATGAAGCAGCCATTGTTTTCCATATCTATAAATGAGTGTAACCATGTTAGTGTCACATCACCAGTCAGTGGCAGTATGTGACAGTTAGACTATGTTATTCTCAGGAAAAATGCCACAACAAAACTTTATTGGACATTAAAAACACAATTGGAATATGAATCAGAACATTACTACAATATTTTACAATACAACAAGTATGATTATCAGAAAGAGATAAACTAAATTAACCATTGAGTCTAAGGATTCCCCACTTGATTTCACAACTGATGTTGGTTTAAATGTTATGAATTCATAGCTCTAGGCAGAAAGTGCCAATGTGTTCTCTCCCCTTACAAATAACACACCATGCATAGTACACCATACTCAATGCCTTTGTTTTCCCTGACATGCAATTAATCATCTTTCAATTTATAAACTGAATAGCCTTATTTATCATGGAAATTATTTTTTGCCCAGAATAATGCATGCTTTCAGAAAGAGTCATTTTCATTAACATTAAACTGGTAATTGTTGACAGTCATTAATATTAGCTCCTCAAGCTGGCTTTCATTCCAGAAAGCAGTTAATGGGAATTACGCAGTGTAGCATTCGGGTGCTCATTGGCATTATTGTACGGTAAATCAAGGCAGTCTGTAAAACCCTTAAAGTCACTTTCTGCATGAAAATGGCATTTAGAGCAGAGGTAAATGTAACTGGGGCACTTTAAAAAACGAGAATATTTAAAAACGAGAATAGGTTCATACAGGTAGTGGTAATCCATGAATACTTTAATTAGTCTGTGTGCTTGATTAATTTTAGGTTTAGTTTGTTGTGACCAGAATGAGGACATTCCTTCCTGATTTTACTATAGTGAACAGACCATGCAGCCAATTTAATTTAGGTCACATTATAGCTCTTTTGTGTATTGTTATAAGATTCAAGATCCAGTTTACCTTTTCAATAAAACGCTGTTTATAACTCCCAGCTCTTAAAGCACCCCTTCTCAAAAATAACTATATTTTTCTTTTCTGAGGAGAAAGGAAAAAGTAAATTTTCTGTGGCAATTGACAAATGGTCACAGTAGGGGAATCTATCTGCTGCATCAACACATCAGAAATGAGATCTACAAAAAATAACAAATCACAAAGAGCCTGCGTTTGTTTCATGGAATGCCAGAACACTCTCCTTGCCACTTCTTCCCCCATTCACTGCCCAAACTGACACAGGGCAGCTGATTTCATAGCCCCTGATCTAAGGGTGGATTCTTATTCCTGAAGCCATGGCTCCCGCCCTGGTCCCTGTTCCTGAAGCCATGGCCCTGGCCCCTGTACCAGTCCCAGAAGCGGTGGTCCTGGCCCCTGCCGCCGCTGCCTTGGAGGTGGCCTGGGCCCCCTGGCGCACTGGGGACGTGCTGGCGGGGGGGAGATTGCTGTCGGAGCCCCGACAGAGGACCAGGGAACTCCCCCAGATCGTTTTTTTTGTTGGGGGGGCTAGCGGGCTCCACCACAGAGGGGCTCCCAGAGGGGTGAGGGGGACGGAAACCCCCGAGGGAGCTGACTTGTGGGATCCACACGGGCCATCCTGGCTGCGATAGAGGCTACAGAGAACATCGAAGGGTAGGCGACCGGGTGGGGTCCGTGGAAATGTTATATTATTTTTTCTGTTTGTCTGCTGCCGTCCACCCCTCCTCCATCCCTTTCTTTTCTCGGTTGGGCCAGTGGCCCGTGGCGCCCCAGAGGTGCACTTTTGGAGGTGGGGTACTGGATGTTCCGGTCAGCGGCCGCTAGGCACTGCGTATGGCCGAGAACCCTTACTCTTAAAGCCGACCAGGAATTAGGGAATGATTGTGTTAGTGTTCTAATTGGGTTTTGGTTTATGCGCGTATGTATAAAATTGCTTCTGTTTTAGTTTTGGCACAGCCCGTATGTGACAAGAAGATACTTGTGAGGAATTACATCATGGCCCCACTGTTGAAATATTGCTGCGAGTGTGAGAAGGAAGTACTTTCACTCCACAATCCAATAAAGGTGTCTTTAGTTGATTGCTTTGAAAGATCTCAATTGTTCTATTGGGCAAAAGTGTTATACAGATTTAAATGAGATTTTCCTCTGTTCGTGTTTCCACTGTTTGTTTGCAACAACATAAAATACAGTAAGCTGAGTGTAAATAGCAGTTTTATAATGACATATTTTTGAAATAGCAAGACAATTTAAAGTTTAAAACTGTCCCTAAACTTCTCATGGACATTGTATGATGTATACCACTGTTTCTGTCTTTCAAATTACCACTTTGTAGCACGATCAGCACAGAACAGTGTCAGAAACCTGAAGTGGCATGTGATGATGTAAGCATACAGTTTGCATAGTACTAGTTTGTGGAGTATAAGTTCCCATGATTGGTTGACTGCATTTGCCTTGTGGCTCCAGTAAAAAACTAAAGTAACAAACTCCAAACTCTGAACACATCTTAGCAGATCTCCTGCATTATGCACACTGCCAACACACAAATATAGTCTGCATTTTTCTCAGATCTCTTACATATTGAAATATTGAGGAGGATGCCAATACACTAAAGTGTAGACTTAACATTTTATCCTGTTTTGCACCTTCCATTCATGCCATGCCTTTGTTTTCCCTGTACCATGTGGCTTTTGTTTTGATCCATAACTCCTCCATCATGGTCCTGCCCCTTGCTTAGTGTCCTCACCTGTGTATCTGTAACCCCTCCTTTCCCAGGTGTTCCCCATCCTTTCCTGGATAAAGTGAGAGTGACCATTCAGTCATACGTGAACACATCACAGCACACAGTGTGAACAGCACAAAATTTGTCCTCTGCATTTAACCCATTCACCAAGTGAAGTAGCGGGCAGCCAGGAACACAGCGCCCAGGGAGCAGTGTACCTCAGGGATATTTCAGAGATGCTTAGCAGTGTTGGGAATTGAACCCATGATTTCCTGACTGCAGGGCAAATGCCCTAACCTTTAGGCTACTAGCTGCCCTGGATAAGTAGCCCTTACTTGGATTCCTTGTTTGTCTCTCCACCCTGACACTTCCCATTATACTCTTTGGGTTGGTTTCCCAGACAGGGATTAAGCCTAGACTTGGACTACCCTTTCCTTTTCAAGGGAAAATCTCTATTCACAGCACTACATAATCCAGGACTAGGCTTAATCCCTGTCCGGGAAACTGACGGTTTATGTTTACCACTGTTTCTGTCTGTCAAATTACCACTTTGTAGCATGATCAGTACAAAACAGTGTCAGAAACCTGAAGTAGCTTGTGATGATGTAAGCCTACAGTTTGCACAGTGCTAGTTTGTGGAGTATAAATTCCCATGATTGGTTGACTGCATTTGCCTTGTGGCTCCAGTAAAAAACTAAAGTAACAAACTCTGAACACATCTTAGCAGGTCTCCTGCATGTTGGATACATTTTTCACCCAATATATAATATATATATAAAATAGTGTATATATAGTATATAAGATATAATATGGTATTATATATAGTATATAAAAAGTATAGTATTTATAGTATAGTATACACAACATTTTAGGGTCATTCCGTGGAATCGGTACATTTTGCGTCCCAGAGAAATAATCTGTCATTATACCAGATACATGCATAATTTGAAAACCTAACATTAGTATGTCTTCTATCATCAATACTACCTAAAAATTAAGTAAATTAAATATTATTGTCTATGGTTAAATTTGCATTTATGTTGATAAGGCAGGGATTTTGGCCTGTCCCTCACTATGAAAGTTATTTTTCAGCAGGTCTTCTTAATAGTAAATTGTTGGAAAAATGATGAAATTTTCACATTTGTATATTGTTCTAAAAGTAATCTCATTGTTAAGCAATGTTTTTAGCATGAACACATATAATCTCTATAAAAATTAAATCATTTTATCAGTGTCCCCTGATTTCAAGTCAACCCTGTTACTGACACACAAAAAACCCTGTAAAAAATGGCACATTCCAGCAGTGACATAATTTACAGAAAGTTACATAATTTACAGTAAGAGGATTTCCAACATTTAAAACACAAGTACGTTTTTCTCTTCTATAATGTAGAATTTTGTTGTCTTATGAGATTGTTGGGGTGGGGAGATCATACTGCGTCATTCCTGTTACCAATTTTTAACATATTAATTAAAATATTAATTGCATACAGAGTAAAGTGATCCACAATCACCAATATGTTACTCACTCCACTTTGTGCAGGGTCTAAGGATAGAAAATCTACAGATAAAATGTTCAAAGGATATTTAGACTTGACTGGCACCAAAGGGGCCCTTACTTTACTGGTCGGAGTCTTTCTTAAGCAGCATTCCTCACACCGTCTGCACCACTGCTCAAGCTCTTCTCCCATTCCAAACCAGAAGAACTGCCGACGTGCCACCCTGAGCACCTTCTGGGCTCCCAAATGTCCCACACGATCAGGCACCAGGGTCATCACCTGTGCTTTGAAAGAATTAGGCACTAAAATGTGTTCCATTATTTCCCAAGTCTTAGAGTCACATACCTGTCTACAGAGGAAACCTCTCTGTACATGAAAGCGTTCAAACTGTCGCTATAACTGCAGGACCTATTTATCTTTAGATGCTCCTTCCTGGGGAGTTGGACCTTTCCGGCGCTCTTTATACAGCCAGACTCATGCAATCACTGGGTCTTCTTTTTGAGCTGCAATCCATTCATCCCACGTAACCAACTCCACTTCAGCCCCTTGCTGCACTATTGTGTTCACAGAACCTACCCCTTGGGGTTCCATTCCACACTTTGGAATGTACACTTGCACACATGCTTGTACTACCTCAGGAGCTACGCTCATCAGATCTTCAGGCTCTTCCACTCCCTCGTAGTCCTCATCCAGTGGCCACCGGTAAAGTGCATCTGCATTAGCATTGGTTCGGCATGGCCTATAGTGCACCTCAAACCACCCAGCACTGTTCCACGGCACCCAAGGTCGCTGTAGTCAAATGAGAGAGGGGGTTATTACCTGTAAACACAGTAAAGGGTGAAAGGGCAAGATACTCCTTGAATTTATGTAATATTGCCCACTTCAAGGCTAACAGTTCCAACTTAAAGGAACTCCTGTCCCCCTTGCATTTGGGCTAATACTGCACCCAGCCCTGCTTGGGTAGCATCAGTATACAGCAGAAACGGGAGATCAAAGTCTACATATGCCAGAACAGGAGCAATGATTAAGTCAAGCTGTCATCTTAGTTTTTATTAGTCTTAGTCACATCCATACTCGTTTCTAGTCAAGTTTCAGTCGACTAAAAGTCTGAGCATTTTAGTCTTATTTTAGTCAGAATTATCCATGACTATTTGTCTAGTTTTAGCCAATGAAAACTGATGACAATTTATTCTAGTTTTAGTCAATGAAAGTTGTATTTTAGTCTCGTTTTTTAGTAATGCAATTCTGTTTAACCCAGTCAATATAGTATAAGTACCTAGTAGAATAGACAAAATCTCAATTTTTATTTAGTCAATCCTATTTCACAATTCAAACAAGGTTATCTTATTATTATATTTTTGTTACCTTATAGACTCAAGAATAATGTACATCCATTCCAGACACGGAACACACTCTGATTTGAATTTACGACATTTATTTTGCCAACCAAACATGTTAGAACTTAGAAGTACACACACATGAATTAAAATAAAATAAATAAATAAAATAACATCAAATCACTAAAAAGTGCAAATAAAATGAAAATGTGTGTGTCTATTGCCATAAAACCCACATTTGTAAAACTGGTAAACGTCTTCACCTTCAGTGTGTTAGTCTGAACATACCTGAATATACTTTTATTCCTGAACAAATACAGTCTATACAACCAAATCAGAACAATTTAGGATCAGCTTTTTTTGCATGGATATGAGAAAGGCTGCTTATCAAAATGCTGTGTGTGCGTGAGAGACTTTGTGTGTGTGTGACTCTGTGTGTGTGTGTGTGTGTGTGTGTGTGGCATTTCTCTCTCCCTGGCACTTTAATGGCCCTGCGTCCCAATACTTTTGCCCTCTCTAGATAGATTAAATTCACAGTGCCTCTCAATGGACAAAAGTATTGGGACATAACTCCGTTCAACTCTAAGCTCTAAGGTCGAATGTCCCAATACTTTTTTCTCCCCTCGCTATCGTACAGGAAATAACGTCTCATCTTGTTTTAGTCAACAAAAATGAAGAGACATTTTAGCATAGTTTTTATTTTGTAAAACACATTTAGTCTCGTTCTTATTTGTCAGCAATATTACATTATATATTTTATTATAGTTATCGTCACATGACCAGCAATCACGTTACGTCACGTTATGACACAAGATGGCGGCGCGTACACATCGCGAGGCTCAGCGTCTCTCCAGTTTCTGCAATTTTGCGGTATTTTTCTTACTCA
>JBBPCX010104138.1:0-22421 GCA_037974365.1 Hydrocynus forskahlii
AAACTGATCTTACACAGAAGTGATCTTACACAGTTACAAACTGATCTTACACAGAAGTTGTCTCTGATAAAATGACCTGTGAGAATGATCATGTGAAGTTTCCCTTATTTTGTACATCCCTGAGTGTAATGCGTATAAAGCTGGATCTAAACACAGTTAGGCCTGTAGTGCCCCCTGGTGTTGGTCACCTGAACCCCCTCTCCACTCATGGCCGAACAGGCCTGGATCTGCCACACTCTGTCCCTGTAGGTGTGCAGGTTCAGTCCCTCTGCGATCTCACTGGCCGGGGATGCTGTGGCCAAATCTTGTTTATTTGCAAAGATCAGCAAAGGCACACCCTTCAGGTTCTCCTCATCTATCAGCTCAGACAGCTCCTGCACACACACACACACACACACACACACACACACACACACACACACACACACATATGGAAAAAGCTGAGAGTTACTTTAATTAGAGATTTCTGGAAAAGCAGAAGAGCTTCTTGCCTCTTAACACACAAGAACACACACACACATGCGCGCGCACACACACAAAGAAGACCTTCTTGCCTTTAAACACACAAGAACACACACAAACAAACACACACACACACACACACACACGTACACACACACACACACACACATACACACACACACACACAAAGAAGAGCTTCTTGCCTTTAAACACACAAGAACACACACAAACATGCACACACACATACATACACACACACAAAGAAAAGCTTCTTACCTTTAAACACACAAACACACACACACACACACACACACACAAACTTAGAGTTACTTTAATCCTGATTCTTGCCTTTTAACACACACACACACAAACATACGTACATACATATATATACATATATAGGCCCAGTGAACAGAAAGTATATATTAAAAAGTAGTATATTTGAAAGGAAGTATATATATTTGAAAACAGAAAGATGGAACGGATGATAGGAGTATAATTATCTTCAGTTCATGCAAAAAGGGATATTTGTATCATCGGAGTACATCAGGTCTAAAATATCCCCTCAACGCAAAGCATTTAGGAGCGAACCTGGCGGTCTGAGCCAGAACAAGCCCTAATCCCAGGCCTGAGATGCCTTGTATGCATGAGCACCATTACATCAAGGGGCGACTTCTAAAAAATAATTTGTTTTGTCCTCTCACTTATCCACCCAGTGATTTGTATGAGCGAAACACACAAGAGAGCTTGTAATTAATTAGATTACATTTATAATCACTTGACACCCCTAATATATATTAATATATACACACAAATAAACACATACACATTAACGGAAAATGACTTAGAGTTACTTTAATCCTGCGATCTGGAAATTTAGAAGCTCTTCTATATACATCGGCTATATATGTGTGTGTATGCATGTTTGTAACATTTGCATGTCCCTCTCTTGCTAAAAATCATAAACAGATAAAGATCAGTGCATTATATAATGCTGCTGTCACTATCATGATGCTGTCATGTCAGTGTTTTCCTTCTGATTGTAATCACACAGATGGAAATGATCTTCATAATGGAGTATCTGTTGTCTGCCTGCAGCAGGACCTCTGATGATATGCTGGAGAGCAAAAGGGAGTTTCCTGGTGTACATCATTTGGAACCTTACCATGCCTGTTTCCTCGAACCTCTTCTTATCTGCACTGTCTATTACATAGATCTGGAAACAAGGAAACAAACAAATGGATAAAGACCCTAAAACAGGTCAGCTTGGTCAAAACAACCTAGGATACTAAAAGTGAATGGTGCAGATAAGAGAAAAACAGAGAGAGGCTGGAGAGAAAGTCAGAGACTCCTGTGTGATGTCAAGCAGCAGAAACAACATGCAAATCTCTCCTTCTAAAAACAATGGCGCCTGTGAGTCAGCCGCAAATAGCTTGCTTTATTCAAAACCAGGCTGCTGGCTCATTACAGATGGAGCATCGTTACCAGAAGAACACAAATAGAGGCTGACTCCTCTCCTCACCAGTAAATCCGTGTTTTCTAAATACTTTTTCCAGAAAGGCCTGATCTTCCTCTGCCCGCCGATGTCCCACACGTTCAGCTTCATCCCATGAGAGGCCACGCTCTTTATGTTAAAACCCTATTAAGACAATATACAACACTACAGTCAGTGTAATCATAGTTACAGTGAACCTAACTATGACAGGTCGGAAAAATTCTCTCTGTAATTTACCAACATTCGTATTATGCTGTTTATGCAATTACACTACATAAACAGGCTGAATGCAATCAAATCTTCACTGCAATGATTCAACATTTAGTGTAAAGCCTCCCCAGAAGAGCAGAGGCTGTTACTGTAGCAAATTCAAGATTCTTTATTCAAGTTTCAATGTGACGTTAAAGCCATTTCATATAAGAATTGAGTACATGTCTGAAATAAAATGACATATCGCTCAGTTCCAGCATTCAAAACAAGGTGAACGCCACCAAAGTAGAAACATCACAGAAGGATCAAGACCAAAGTATAACAAAATGTCCAAAGGATTTCAGACAGCCCTGCTAAGGAGTGAATGCAGCTATTTTAAAGTGCACACAAAGCTGACAGAGGCACACAGCTTATATAATCTCAGTAGAAAAAGTGAATGTGACGCTCTTACATGAGCCTATGGTCACCATGGATCAGTTTCAAATGTAGGCTAGAGCATGCAACAGCAGTATCTAACCTCCCTAATGGTCTGATGGCTGAATGCAACCAAATCTTCACTGAAATGTTCCAGCGTAAAGCCTCTCCAGAAGAGCAGAAGCTGTTACTGTAGCAAATGTAATGGTAAAACCCTTTCAGAAGAAAGACTGGGTAAGTAGGGGACTACAGACCCTTGGATGTATTTTGCCATTATAAACATCTCCAGAAGGGGAATACTATAAAAGCTTTTATATTACATGTGTATCAGTTTTGTTAAAATTGTGTTTATTTATAATCCTGGCAAAGGAAACTGGCCCACTGTTTTAAAAGGCCGAATTTTCAGAAGTTTGACTTTAATCATATTTTCACTCTGTTTAGATGAAATAGAATGTAACCACTGTAGTTTAGATAAGACTATCCTATAAACCAATCCACAGTATTGTACTGCGAAAGCAGGTGAGTTAATTATTAAAAACGAGAGTTCAGATTCAGGTCTATCATCAGTGTTTTCTAGCCATCAAGTGTAGCATCCTGTTCCCTCTTTGAACTTAACACAGTTTAATCAATAATAAATTATTGGAATATTTTTGGTAAATAATAAAAGAAACACAGTTATTTGAGTTCATACTACTGGTAAACATTATTTAGGTTCTTATTTAATGTCATCATGTTATACATTTCAATTCTTAAAATTCCACAATTTTCCATCCAAATGTACTGACTAGCGCCCACCTCCAAATCACTGCAGTGCACCAAACAATAATCTCACATTTCAACCACCCAACCTGAGCGAAACCCTCATAACAGAGACCTTCTCTGATGCTGTGTTTCGCTTAAAATATATGTCATAATGTGAAAGGAAAATGGATTATTATTATTGATTTAACTTCATTGCCAAATTTGGCCACAAAAGTAAAGGCCCAAGGTATTGCTGTGATGTTTCGGCTGAACAGTAACCTTCTCTGCTGTATGTTGGTGTTGTGTAATGGATAATATTCTGGGATTGACATAAGTGGTACGCAAGGACAAATTGGTGTATGTGGTACACAAGGCGCGGCAGTTTTCAGTCTTCACAGCGCAAATATGTACCTAATTTGAGTAACTTCATACTGCGTGCCCCGCCCCGCCCTTTCCAACGCCCTCTCGTTTGCCATAATAGCCCCCGGAGATCCGGAGTTATTAGCCAGAAACCGTTCACCTCGCCCGGCTGTCCCATTATTTTTGTACCCCATGGAACGTGCGGGGGCTTTTATGGGGACCCTCAGCTCCACCAGACCTATCGAACGTGATCGGTGGCAAAGCTCTCCTTCCCGGAGAGTGCAAGATATATTTTTCACATTTAGAGTGCAAGATTTATTTTTCACATTTAGAGTGAGAGATATATTTTTAATTTTTAACATTTAGATTTATGATAATTTAAGGCAAATCCTCCATGTTGGTGAGGGAATATCACAGGACGCAGTCCAGCCCCCTTCTAAGTAACAGCCAATTTTAATCACGGGGCGTGGCCAATTAGCGTATCTTCAAAACATTTAGAGCTCAAAAATCCCACATTTAGAGTTGCCTTTTGTAAAAGTGCTAGATTTAAATCCCACATTTGGAATTGCCAATTGTAAAAGTGCTAGATTTAAATCCCACATTTAAAGTCGCCATTTGTAAAAGACCCACATTTATAGTCGCCGTTTGTAAAAGTGCTAGATTTAAATCCCACATTTAAAGTCGCCATTTGTAAAAGTACCACATTTACAGTCGCCGTTTGTAAAAGTGCTAGATTTAAATCCAACAACTAGAGTCGCCATTTGTAAAAATCCCACATTTAGTCATTGTTTGTAAAAGTGCTAAATTTAAATCCCACATTTAGAGTCGCCGTTTGTAAAAGTACTAGATTTAAATCCCACATTTAGAACGCAACATTTAGATTTAAGATTTAACATTTATATATATATTTAACATTTAGATATAGGTTTAACATTTATATATATATATTTAACATTTAGATTTAACATTTAACATTTAGATATATAGTTAACCTTTAGAGATTGATTTAACATTTAGATATAGATTTAACATTTACATTTAACATTTAACATTTAGATTTAACATTTAGATATAGATTTAACATTTACATTCAACATTTAACATTTAGATTTAACATTTAGATATAGATTTAACATTTACATTCAACATTTAACATTTAGATTTAACATTTAGATATAGATTTAACATTTAACATTTAAGCAGCAAGAAAATGTACCAACACATAACACTGTTTTTATTTTAATCACATTTAGCTCTAAATGTGTGAAAATTGCGCTAAATGATGAAAAAATGACACCTCTAAATTTGTTAAGCCGTTTTTACAAATGGCACCCCACACATTAGAAACACCGTCACATAAAATGAAGTACAGCTTTTTGTGCCTCAAAACAAATAAACCTAGATGTGCAGGAAGGAAAATGTTAGTTTCAACAAGCAAACCAGTACTGGATAGGATTGGGTTTAGGACAGAGGTGAACTTAATGGATATGGCAGGGATGACAAAAAAGCTCTACTTGACGTGACTTGACTTGTTGGTCTATTGTGATATACTCAAATGTGTGTTTTATTTGAGGCAAATAAAAGTAATTAAAATTTCATAGAAGATTACAGAGAAATGTTTGTTTTCTCAATGGTTAGACATGATTAATCATTTTGAATGTGACCAAGATTTTGATTTCAGGTTGAATATATTTGTAAATTGCTGAGATGCTTTCTGGCCTCTTCTCTCAGCCTGAAATATTGTCCCATGAAAGTGGCAGCTACCTCTTTGTGGTGAAGCACTAAGGCTTCGTACTGCCAGGAAGATCAGATCTGTTTTATTCTTGGTTGATCAGATTTCAAGTCACCGGTGTCGCAGTCTGATTAGTGTGGCATATCGGTATTTGTTGCCATAAAAATGAATATGTGGACGAAGGAGGGCTAAAATTTAGCAAACCATCATAGATTTCGATGTGTATTTTTCTTTAAGAATTTGAACAAGAATGAAGTTGCTATATTTAACAGTCTCATTTTTAATTTTTCAGAAACAAATCTAATAAAAACCTTGTTTTGCTCATAAGGGCAAGGCTTTCTTTGGGCCTTTCACCCCTCCGTTTGTCTTCTGTGTGTTACAGTGGCCTGTGTGCTTGTGTAAGAGTGACGTGTTCAGTCTGCTGATCCACCAGTTCTGGCCCAGCGTGATTACTTCACACCCTTTACCTCAGAAGCTGGCGCGTGTGTTACCTGGGTAGGTGTGATAGTGCTCACGTCCTCTGAGGCCAGGCTCTTCAGGATGGTGGTTTTTCCTGCATTGTCTAAGCCGAGCAGAAGTATCCTCAGCTCCTGCTCTGTCGAACCTTTCAGTTTCTCAATAACTGAGAGCAAGCCCTGGGGGGAATTGCACTAAAGAAGGTCAATCACTCAGCTCTTTCAGCAAAGCACTAGCAGTAATATGCTTTATAGCATCTATTTTTCATCATTGCTTAAAATGCCTAAAGAGGTTTAGAAACTACATACCTCTGCTTCTTTAATCTCCGCATTTAACCTCAAGCCACTCTGAATGCTTTTTAAAAGTTAGTGATGTTTCCAACGATTTAATTTAACAGAAATTTTGAAAAGAATGGTGGAATCCATCTTCAAGTGTCATCACACTGTGTCTGAGAGAAGTGCTAATTTACCCATTCTGCTAGCCATTCATGTAATGGCAAGCGGATTAACATTATTAGATTAGCACTGGCTGTTAGCCTGGCCTTTGACTAACATGACCTCATTCTTTGCATAAGAGACTGCAAGGAAAACATCACATTTTACTCTGACACCTAGTCGGCCGGAAGGAGACTTAACCATAAAGCTAAGTGCACAGGATTAAAATTAATCCACTGAGCAGGCTGGCCACGGCTTAGGTTACCAAAAGTGCTGTAACATGTAAAACAACTAGTATCATATAATGTGTTTTGAATATTTGACAGAAAGAGAAACAACCCGATGCTATCATGTAAGAATGACTGTTCTACCAAGAGGGCTTTTCAGCCAATACCAATTTGATTAATGATCCTAAGGACCATACACGGATCAATTAAAATACAAGAATTGTTGGAAAAAATATTAATACTACTACTAATAATAGTAATAATAATAATAATAATAGCGACTATATATTTAACCTCTGACCTTATTTGTAAAGGGTAAAAATATCAGTATTGAATTCTGAGATACTCTCTCACACATACCTTTTGAGCTTCTCCCATCTTGTCTTCTGTCCCAGGTGCGTCTACATTCTCTGCTTTACTACACAGGTCAGCTTCTGGAGGACTCCAGTGCAGTCCAGCAGTGTGTTGGAAGTGCTGCGGCTCACTTGCACACACTCTTGATTGCGTGTTTTTGAGTGTATATGTGTGTATCTGTACGGTGCCCCTTTGGTTCGTGTTGAACGCAGGTCAGTTAGTGTTGATGAATCGTAAAGTGTGGAGGAGGGGTGTGAGGAGATTAGAAGGACAGAATTAGCCCTCATCTCTCTCTCTCTCTCTCTCTGTCTCTCTGTCTGTCTCTCTCTCTCTCTGCCTCTCTGTCTCTCTGTCTCTCTCTCTCTCTCTCTCTCTCTCTCTCTCTCTCCCTCTCCCTCTGTTTTGAAGCTTTACCTGGATTATCTCTCTACCAGCTGCCTCTGTGGGGAATCACCCTGACTAGCACGACTCACTATAGCAATTTTATGGACCACGCTAATCTAATGTGCTTCACTCCACCTTACTACGAAACCAAACACCTTAATTTTACCCCTTAAAACTGCCATAATTTTGACCTTAATTACTCATACAGCACAAAAATGCACAGATTAAGGCTGATTAGTGGGTAGAACTACTGAATTTTCCCCTTACTTTTTCAAATTAGCCCCTTAAGTAATAGAATCTCCTGAATTAACGCCTTCAATTTAAGATTAAGGGGTTTCACACTCATGTCTTACATCTAATTTTAAGGTAAAATTAAGGGGTTGGTTTCACAAGTTAATAGGCTCTTAATTCAAATGTAGGGGTTTGGTGTATTTTCAGGGGTAAATTGAGGTTAAGCACATTTGAAGTACATTGAGTTTTGTAGTGACTGTACTAGTCCGCTCTGCTGTATTTTAACCAGCGGAAGACGACTCATTATTGCTTTCTACTGTAATCAACAGCCTCTGGCAACTGTTTTAGAACTCCCTCACTGGGGTTCCAGCAAGAGGATGTAGTTCCTCTGTTGATGTACAGTGTGTGACAGTATCTGACCATGGAGCTGCTCTTGGCTGAAATTGTTGGAGAAGCAGATGTTACTCCACCTCACTGATGTGTGCAAAAACCTCAGCACCAGCCCTGTGTCTGAAACACTCGTACCAGCACCACACACTAATATGTCAGTGTCACCATGTGTGGTCAACAGTCCTGTGCATCAGTGATTAACAGAGTAGAGGGGGGTGAGTAACTCTACACTTGCCTTTTGGTTCAATAATGTTAAATAAGAATTTTGTAGTTTTCTAATGCTAGTACGACTAATATTCTTTAGGCTTCAACCAGTTTGTAGGAAGGTGTAAGCGGTAAGAACATTTCAAAGATGGAATTGTACAATGTGCATGATTCTATAATAACTGAGAAATTTGTATAGCATGAAAATGAAAGTACATTAACACTGATGTACAAAATCATCATATTTTAAGCAGGGACCAAAATTAAGTCATTATATGTCAAGAAAATACCTTGAGTAGGAGGAAGCATAAGAGCACTAATTCATTGGTCAGTGAGTGGAAGGACAAGTTAGGTGTTTCTAATAAAGTGGCCAGTGTTTGGAGGTACAGGGTAGGTGTCTCCATTAAAGTGGCCAGTCACAAGAAGATAAGTGTTTCTGATAAATTGGCCTGTGAGTAGGATTACAAGGTGTTTTACACCTCTAAGGAGGTGTAAAATGTACCACTTTTTTCAAGACTTTTCTATGTACTGTTGACTGTGTTCCGGTTTATTCTCTGTTCTACTTTGCCTCCAGGAAACTGGAACCTTGTGCAAGAGGAGAGGACAGTGAAAACACATTCTGTTCTATTCTATTCTGATCTGTTCTATGCACTAAGCACTCTCTACAGTGAATAAAGCTGTAGCTTTAGGCCGAGATCACTGACCTCATGCTGCTGCTGTGACTATTTTAAGCTATGCTGACCTGTTTTAAGCGAACTTGACTACAGTTTCCGGTTTGTCGTCTTACCTGGTTGTCAAGGTCTTGCCATGTTAATGGAGGTAAGGTGTGCTTTAGTGTGGGTTACACAAGGCACATGCAGCACTCACACCCATTCCATCCAGGCCAGTCTGCTGCCCTCAGGCAGTGATAAAAACAAGGACCAGTAGACAAAAGAACAGTTTCTATCCCAAAGCCATAATAGCACTTAACATGGCAAAAACCTAACGTTGTGCTATATCAAATGTGCAATATATATATATGTATTTTCCTGCATTGGAAGTTGAGCATCCAAATTGTACCTACAATGATAAAGATTTATTCATGTTCATATTCTTTTGCCACCTTCACAGCTGTTGTTTCCCTTTGATTCCCTTTGATTCCCTTATTTATTTGTAGTGGTGGGACAGAACATAGACTTGTACCAATACATGAATTGGGGTAAAAAAAAAAAAAGACAAACTTTCTTTCACATCTTTATTGGGCTGACGAATGACCCTGTAATAATAAACATCCCCTGGACACACATATATATATATATATATACAGGTGACAAATCATAGGAAAAAACAACACAAGGTGTGTTAGTAAGATGTTGGTTGGTCAGGTTTTTCCTCTAGTTTGTTACTCTAAATATCCACAAAGGTAGCTGGTCTGCTACCATTATTTATGTTACTACTGTTGCACAGATTACAGAACATCACAATCCTATTCAACCTGTAGGACAAAATTAAATTTTGGGTTAAAACTATGCAGCCTTATGGTTGGCGAAGTTAGCTGCTGGGTGTATTTACTGCCTAGTAATGTTACAAACCGGGTGAAACTCATGAAAGTTCTGCTCAGCCTGTCAGTCCAACATTTATGTATAAAATCTTTATTTTATGACAAAATAACAATAATCATATAGTCTAACCTTTCACTCACATTCAAAAATAAATGTCGCTTGACGTTATTAAGGCACTCTAAATTTGTGCTGGTATTTCTCATTGATGTTCCTTGAACTCGTCAAACTTCAAAACAGCTGCTGTTTTTGTCAAACCTTAAAACAGCTGCTACAAAATAACATGTTTGTGGGCAGACCATGGACGTCCATTTGCCAAATGAGTGCTTATTATACAGCAGGGAAGAGAAAAATACATTTCTAGGTCTTTTCATTCTCCAGTCATCCAGAAACTACTGGGACTGACAGAATGGGCCAAGCCATGTGTAATAACTCTCTCTTTTTCTCTCTCTCGGTCTCTTGTCACCAGTAGCCAGTGGTAGTGGTGGTAGTGCTGGAGATGTTTTGTATGTTCGCTTGCCTCTGGCGTTTCCTGGCCTCCCTTTGGACTAAGGAGAGAAAAAGAGAGAGAGAGAGAGAGAGAGAGGGAGAGAGAGAGGGAGAGAGAGAGAGAGAGAGAGAGAGAGATGGCAAGGTCACACAATTTGAAATGCTAGAGAAGTACACACATATCCTCAAACCTACGACAACATGAACTGTTAGTTCAAATGGTTTGAGAGAGGAAAGTGGGAGCGGCAGGCGAGGCTCACCTTCATTCCTCCTCATCAGAATTTTCATAATGACAGCAAGCAGAATAATGACGACCACAGCCGATACTCCACAGATTAACAGAATGATCCCCGTCTGATCTGTAAAGAAAAACGCTACATTTCAGTTGATTTGCATTTGTGACACTGAGGTGCCAGGTATTAGAAACAGCCACACCCCCCAGCCAACTTACACTGTGTTAATCTTCTAATTTCTCTCTTAGTGAACACATATTCTGTAGGAAACACACTTAAAATTGACATTTCTTCTTTCATGTTTAGTGCACAATTTAGACTGTAATTGTGTATTAAGCTTGTCCTCTGTGTACTAATTTACATGTCATTTGCATATTACTGTACCTTTTGTCTAAATTCCTTTTATTAGAAGCAGTGCACTCTGTTGGTTTACAAATATAGACTGTAGTACATCTGCATAATTTACAGGACCTCCAAACTCATCATTCCCACCACAGCGGTGACTGTGAACGTGAAAAGCAAAATATGGGGCTTTGTACGTTGAGTACACTGTCTGGCCCAGTCAGTGTCTGTGTAATATGCAACCTGGACACTCCAGTGCATTGAGAATGACCCACCACTCAAATAATAGGGTGGTAGTGGGTATAACACTAATAGCTGATCAGTGGTGGTCCTATGGTGTTTCTAATAAACTGTGAAGTGATTTCTCTCTAGAAGGAAAGAAAAGCATTTATATAATCACCTTTTGATGTTATATCCTCTGTTTGAGAGTGAAAGTTTCCACAGGGACTCAGTACAGTACAATACAGGGTTGTCTTTTCCAAAATCTTCACAGAATAAACACTCTTATTCTCGTTCTTCACCACCTCCTGCTTCTTATACCACACGAAGCTGATGCTCAGGGTTTGAGGCAGGTTATGAATGCAGGTTGCAGTAAGTGTAGTGCCTGTGTTGAAGGTGGTGTTCAGTTGTACGTTGATGTCTGGGATTGGGTGGGAGAGGGGGATAGTAAACAGGTCAAAAACACATCTTCTAACCAATGGCAATGTCTTCCTTCATTGCTTTTATTTGGTTTTTTTAGTGTTTAAGGATGTACTTTCTTTAAACCAATTTTTCAGCAAATTTACCTTTGCACCCCCTAGATAAATAACATACTAGTTAAACTGAGTTAACAAAAACAGTTGTATGTCAAAGTTTTGACACCCCTAATAAAATTACATGTCTGGTTAATATTTGAAGTGTAAATAAGGATGTCTTCTACAGAGAGCACACCACTGCACATTTCACTGCGTCATTATTGTTTGTTTATTTACTACATGCAACAGACCAAGAATATATACATATAATATGTGTGTGTATTTATTTTTATTATTATCTAAAACATGGCAAATAAACTGAAAACTGGCTCTGTAGGCTCTGTAAAATTAACAAATCATGTCATTTGACCAGCAGTCAGCTTTTACATACACTCCAGTCAACTAAAATAAATGTATGTAAAGGTTGAATTTTTCTCATTGTTTCAGTGTGAGATGCAGCTACTTCACTAAACGGATTTTTGCTATAGTTCTTATGAATCTTTATATTGGGTGCCAATAACTGTGGAGGACACTGTGTGTCAGGTCTTCTAGTGGTGAACCTGAAAATGTACTGTAATGTTTTGTTCATAATTGTTTGCCTTTTCTTGATCATTTATTTTCAATGCACTGTGTTAAAGGGGACATATTACACAAAACTCACTTTAGTTATAACAGGTCTATAGGCTACAAAACATGTTCATGAAGTTCTTTGCACAAAATCACTCTCACATAAAGAGATCTCACCAGCTTTATTCTTGACAGTTTCAGTCCCTTTCAAACAGAGCCGTTTAAGGGCTCTGTCACTTTTATGCAAATAAGCTGTTGCTGGCCACGCCCCACACATCCCATTCTTATACTGTGCGTTTAACACACAATGAAACAGAGGCACTATCCAGCCCTATATGTTGGACCCTGAGTCGGACCCAGAGCTAGATGAACACAACACTTCATAAAAGACTTGCCTTTGCCTGTAGCCACAGCCAAATTTCTTTATCCTGACGTCAGACTAAGGGAGCCGTCCAAACGGCTCATAGAAGCACATGATTCCTGACACCAAAATCTTTCAAGTGATTCACAGAAAACAGATGGATGTTTTTTATTGAGCTTGGAGTGTTTATAGGAGCAGTAGAGACCCGAATGGAAATACAAAAGGATGCAAAAAGTGAGTTTTGCATAATATTTCCCCTTTAAACTAATGTGGCATCACACGTTTTAGGCCATTGGAGACACATGAATAGTGGTTAAGATTTGAGTAATAAAGGAGAGCTACCTCTTGTGCAGTTCTTGGAAACATCTAATGGAAACAGAATTTGGTCAGTTGTGGTAAGAGCTGTTATACTTCCATATGAGAAAAAATATTTTAGGGAAAGAAAGACTTTAGTACTGACTACAAAAGCTGGTCTCATTGCTGGCACAAAGCTGGCAATTCCCTGCAATTTTACAGAGAAGTAACACAACTCAGTCCTGGGACATGGAAGCATGAAGCAAAGTAAATTAACCTGTTGATACTCCGCCCACAAACACATTCTTTTATAGCAACTGTGAGTGTGAACAAGCTTTACAGAACACTGTCAAAAATCCCATTAAACCTTAACAAGACTGTAGCTCAGCTGTCAGAATATGGAGACTTAGCATGTTATTAATTTCAAATAAGATTTATTTTGCATGTGTGTCAGTCTCGTGTGTTAATCTCATTAAAAATGAGCAAAGCTTTTTTTCCCACCTCACTGATGATAAAATTATTTAAATAATAAAAATAACATCTATACATCCATCCATCCATCCATCCATCAATTATCGAAACTTGTTATCCTTAACCTGGGTTGCTGGGGTGCTGGAGCCTAACCCAGGTCACCAGTCTATCATAATAATAACAATAATGTACATACACAAAAATGTACATAGGTAGAAAATACAACTAACATATATAATGATGCATATCATAGTAATACTTAGTGTCAAAGTACATAATATTTCCCATATTTCTGATATCTGACCTGATATGCCAGACGTTAACACATAAAACGTTAACTGAGAGCTGTCCAGCCTCCTCAGAAGTCTCTAGTTTAGTCATTTTAGATACAGATGAGAAAGAAATGTAAGAGGCAGCTAAGGTGTGTGTGGGTAGCTGCTTGCATGACCTGTAGTGCTTGTTTGAAGAGGAACATAATGTCAATAAAAGTTTTGGAGAACAACATAGTTTTGTAGAATTTAAAACTGAAAACGCAGCATTATGTGGTTGAACACCAGCACAAAATCATCAGAATAAACAGGGCCTTCCCCAGCTATCTGTAAAGCTTATCTGAGCTCAACAGCTGCTATAAAGCGGGTGGAGCATGGATAAATCATGTTCATGCTTTTAGGAGAAAACCCATAATGACACAATGCCCCGTCATTAGCAATTAATGGTTGCGTCATTGTATGACATTACCTGAATCACAGTTTAGACACGCAGATGGCAGGCAAGGAGAGCCTGCTGATACATGGTCTAGATAGAAACAAATAATATGTGAGTAGAAAGAAAACACACTTATTCAAAAAGAAATAAGTAATGAGGGATAATGAATACTCACATAGCAATATAGAGATGAGGAGATACGTTAGGCCACCAGCTTCCCCCATTATTCTGCCAGAGTATTAGAAAAGTATTATTATCTGTAAAAATGTTTTATAGTTATTTCTGAAACTGCAAACATCTTCACAGTCTATTTGCTTACTGTGGTGACCTTAGAACATTCTGATTCATTCAACATTAATCAGCTTTTGCTTTGTGCTGGAAAGCAAAGCAGTGATGGAAGCCACGTAATGTAAGACATGATTAAAAAGTTACAAAAACATAAAAAGACTCAAATTTTTAATCTCAAGTAAACAGACTAATGCTCTGTTACACTGCTGACCTATACATTGTTGTTGTTGTTGTTGTTATTGTTATTGCTGTTGCTGTTCTTCTTCTTCTTCTTCTTATTATTATTATTATTATTACTGAGTAATCAGTTATGTATAGTTAAGTATAACTACATTCAGCTTGAAGTGACTTAGGACAAAAGTAAAACAGTGGTAGTGATAGGAACCAGATGTCTGAAGTGTTTAAAGCCTCTAAATGTGCCCTCCTTGACAGAAAGCTATTTCGTTAAATGGTTACAAAAACATATGATAGTTTTATGCTAATGATTTTTCAAAATGTTCATGATGGAATGGTACATATAGAACATTGCAAGATGAAAACAGTCCCTTAAGAAAACATATTTTTTCAGATTTACCACTATTCTGCCATCATCATTGCATATAAAACTCAGCAGGCATGTCTGATCCATGAAATGGCTATATTTGGTGTGACATCTCATCCTCAGGTTCCTTTGATTGCCACTGTAAATAAATGTATGTATAGTCTTCATACAAAAACAAGTAAATAGCACTACAGTCAGAACCATGAGGGCTAGCTCAGATGATTTATTCCAAAACTGCTAAATGCGTCTGAAGAAATGAAAGAAAGCTCTCAGAAAAGCACACACACAAGAAACAGAATTGATTGGAGAGGTAGATTAGTTGGACTCTTACCTTCAGAATCTGCGTGCCTCTAATGCTGATGGTACTGAAGAAGCGAGACAGTTGACTGATAATGGCTGCTTAGGCAACAGTACACACAGATACACGCTCGCTGATATCCATGCAAATCAGGGCATACCTCGAAACTCAGTTATCCTTGCGACAAGCAAACATCTTTACAACCTATCTGCTTTGCATATGCTTGGATTCCTGAACCTAGGCCTGCACATGCTGTTCCAGATACATTCATTTTATTACCATATATCACTGACATAGGCCTGTATCACACATTGACCATATTGTGGTGGGCGTCCAATTAATATAATGTTATAGAACTAGCATCCATTGGAATAAAGTGAAGAACTGGGCAAAACAAAGTAGTGTTAGAGAGTGGAAGTATTATTGCAGCTCTATGTAAAATCTTCATCACGTACGTGTGTACACGTGAACCATATATCACTGGCTTAATGCTGTATCACACAGTGACCATTTCATGGTCGACTTCCACTTCATGTAGTGGTAAAGAGCTAAAATTAACTGGAATAAAGTGAGGAACTGGGCAAAACAAAGTAATGTTAGAGGGAGGACGATTATTGCAGCTCAGTGCAAACTCTTCGTCGTGTACATGTGTACACGTCTACAGTATATATCACTGACATAGGCCTGTATCACACAGTGACCATATAAAGGTGGGATTCCACTAATGAATTGGAACAAAGGGAGGAACTGGTCAAAACTAAGTAGTGTTAGAGAGCGGAAGTATTATTGCAGCTCTATGCAAACTCTTCCTCACGTACATGTGTACAGGTGTACACGTGAATTTGCTTTCCTTTTTTTTTACACCAGTTTTTTCCAACAGGATAGGTTTCATCAGACACACCGTACCACTAGTTTGGGAATGCCTCTAGCAATTTGTCATGGTGACACTGTGAGTTACCGCTTTGTCCACCAGATGGCGCTATAAGATTCAGGAATCCCCACCAGCTAGGCGCTCTGACTAATTACCATTCATCAAACCACCTGCTGCCAAGACTTCTGGACTTTTCGCTCTGGGGACACACTCGCTCATTCATCTCCCCAGCCAAACCTCTTCAGTCTAACTGGTCTTTTAATCTTTCTCCTCACTCAGAGAATGGTGGCTGTGAGAGGTGTAGCTAAGGCCTTGATCTCTCATTGGGCCACCAGAGGATCTTTTAAGAAAAAGGTCAGCATGAGGTCGACCCCTAAAGTATTCCCTAAAGTGCTTCCTACCCAGAAGGTGAGTTCAAGGTAGTTGGAGAGTTTATCTACATTTGTGGCTGGTTGAGGATAATGCTATCTGGCAGGCGTATTTTCTCTCTATGTAAGTTAAATGTAGGCCTGAGATATTGACCAAAAGACTGGCCCACATCACACAATGGAAGATCAATTTCTTGGCATTTCAGTGGTCTAAGAGCATGCAATTTCTTAACATTTCTTTGTAATCAAAGTTGGTGTCAACAGGCAGTAGTTTTGCTTTTTTCTTCATTCATATTTGTACTTGTGTCATTCCATGAAAATAGAGAAAACATCTGATGCATTGTATAAGGGACAAAAAAGTGTTTTTCAAGCTCACAAAGCTCAGCATTAACAAGTAGCATGAAAAGTGTTTGTGCAAGTTAAAAAAAAGTAGCCTAAAGATACATGGTGCCTAGATAAAGGTGTTCCTACCACTCAGCATTCAGCACAACCAGTATACTGATCACTGCCCGATCATTTGAATGTGTATCTTCACTGCTTCAGGACTTAAGTTAGACATGTTTTGTCATGCTTTAATGATTCATATGTATACACATGAATCATAACCTATGGGTCGCTGTATGGCCTAACAAACAAAAACTGGAAACTGGTCAGGTACAGGGACTGAATGAAAAATGAGAGCCAAAAACATCTGGATGGAAGCCCTGAGAATTGCTGCTCAAGACTACATTTAAAAATAAAATTAAAATCTGGCCCTTTGGAAGCACAATATGAAACAAATGAGGGGTGGCTCAAGACCTTACACGGTACTGTGTGTTTACATATACCTACATATTGAATAGCCATAACTGGTATGAAAAGTTGGCTGATATTGTGTAGGAGTCCCTTGTGCTTCCAAAACTGCTCTGACCCATTAATGCATGGACTGCACTAGACCTCTGAAGGAGTGCAGCAGATCCGTAAAGTCCTGTAAGTTATGAGGTGGGGGCTCCATGGATTGTAGTAATTTGCCCAGTATATCCCATCGATGTTTGATCAGATTGAGATTTGGGAAATTTGGAGGCCAAGTCAACAATTTAACGTCTTTGTCATGTTCCTTAAACCGTGCAGCCGGGCTCATCCTGTGGAAAGAGGCCACTGCCATTAGGGAATACTGTTTCCATGAGGGCGTGATATCTCTTCCCCAGGTAAGCAAAGCACATGTAAAAGAAAACATGATTCATCAGACAGGTGTCAGCATGAGCCCTGTGAGCTGCCTGCAGTGAGACCATCCCTTACACAGCAAGCTGTGATGCACTGTGTGTTCGGATATCTTTCTATTATAGCCTGCATTAACTTTTCAGCAAATTGAGCTACAGTAGATCTTGTCGGGTCAGACCTTACATTTGCCTATTTTTTTCATCTCAACTTCAAGAACTGATGGTTTGCTTGTTGCCTAAGGAATCTCACCCCTTGACAGGTGCCACTGTGACGAGATAATCAATGTTATTCTCTTCACCCCTCAGTGGTTTTAATGTTGTGGCTGATGTGTATACATATGTACGTACGTCAGTTGCTCAAGGGTGTAATAATTTAAACACGGTATCAAAAGTCACATGTATCAAACTTTAAAATGTGTATCAGTGATGTGACTCAGACCCTTCCTAGAGTCTCTCATTCGTTGTCTTTCTAGGAAACCATTGTCAGCAATCAAAAGTTTATGGGTGCATTCTAGTTTATAAATCAGTTGAATCAGATGTTGATCATTTTAAACCAACCAAAGTCAGTTTGTGTAGTCTATAATTAGGGCTTTTTAGCCTGAGCACATTTTTACCGCAAAAACCTGTTGAATCCTGACTGTAGAATGTGGGAGAAGGATCTGTACACCCCTACTGTACTTCAAATAGAGTTCAAATGCTCTTGTTACTTGTGCTCACCCGTTTACTGCGACTGAGGTATCTTTTCTCCAAATATTTCTTGAATCCACTGGCTTTCATGTCAGAACTAGCACTGGGTGTGTGTGTGTGTAGGGGAATGTGTGTACTGTGATTTGAATTTGAATGGAGGTCTCTGCCCCGACTTGTGGTTGGCTGGGTAGGTTCTCTTGAAGCAGGCCAGGTGCTGTGTGATGGGTGTAGCGGCAGCTAATGCAGTTCATGTAGCGGAGTTGCTCAACAGGGTCAAGAAGAAGAGGTTTTTAGTCAGAGTAACCACTTCCCCTTGTGGTGTGTTGCTATGGCAAGACTTCCCTTTAAAACAGGAAATGACACGCAGTGCTAAGTAATGGGCGTGAGGCAATTTTGCCAAAGGGTTCGCTTGTTTTTTAGTGTGACATCCTCACTCTCAGTCGGTTCCGGAGAAACGCTGATGTAGCCATGTCGAGCAAAATGAAAACTCTGGCAGTGCCAGCCTGTCAGCTGGTAAGTCTGAACTTTTCCTTTTAACCCTCTTCTAGAGTGTAAATGATGAGGCTGTCTGTGAGACACTCTGAAGTTTAAAAGAGGTTTGATGTTCGGTTTAGCTGCTGGTTGAGTGGTCTGAAAAGGCTGAATGAAGCAGACTCTCACTCGTGGGGAGCGTGACCCCTTAGGCCATTGTGCCTTTTCTTTCAAGCTCCCCCCTCAATCCCATTTACATAAACTTTGTTTGGTTTCATTTCTTCACCTTGAGGTTAATTAGGTGGGCTGGAGATGGTAACCATGACCTAGTGTTGTGGTTCAGGAGATAAAATGGGCAACTTTTGTGTTAACTTTTCTTTGGTGCGGAGTAAGGTACAAAACTCGTGGGAATCTGAGAAAATCGCCCGTAATGTCATTTATCCAGGCACTAAGTGTATTGTTAAAAAAAAACACCAATTAAAATTAATTTAAAAAAAAACAAAGAAGACAATGTGATGTCAATATGTTAACTCAACCATTTCCAACACATTAAAAATACTCTAATACAGTGTTTTTATTGGCTAATATACATACATTTCTTGACTACCAAATACTTTTGGAAGGTACTGTATGCAGCAGTATGACCCATAGCCTTACACTAGATTGCATTACTGCATATGGGCAGAATAATTGCATAAACCATGCAGCCTCTGGTAATATCTTTCTGATATCAGTTATCACAAACACTATCAAACCAACTGTGGCTAGAAGAGCTAAGATATCTCTTGCTTGCTTCCTTGCATGCAGGCTCTTTGATGCTGTATCCCAGTTGTGATGCTTTCAGACTGTGAGAAAATATGTAGGATGTGACTAAGAATGCTGAATGCATGATGCTTTAAAATCTGCGTGTGGGGTGGGGTCTGGTGGAGGTAGACATGAATCACTGAACAAACAGACTGACTAGCGAACGTCTCTCCTCGTTGCTATGGCGATTAGTAATTCGAGCGTCACTGTTCCAAATGTCTGGATGGGCAGATGTAGGAGAAGCTCCCAATCAGTGCGAAATTCAAATACTAACTTGTATTCTAGGCTCCATTGTTTGTAGTTTGATGCTTGATATGGTTCGGTTGTCAGATATGAAGTTGCATTGACCAACTTGGCTTATGCTGCTGTGATAACAGTGAGATAAAGCAGCTACAAATGTAGTAGAGCAGACTGAAGTTCTCAGTAATGTGAGGTGTGTGTTCGTTACAGTACAAAACAAGACTGCTGATAAATCCTAGATTCACAATACTAATAGTTTGACTTCATTATGGATAGCAAATGTGATGCTAGCTGGCAAGAATTAAAACCCAATAAATGCACTACGTAATCATGCGATAGAGGACAAATCAGAACATCAGAATCTATATGGAATCTATCACTATACTAACCAACAGCTGAACATGTGGACAAATAGGAGCAAGTGCTCTGTTGGAATTAATAAGCAATGACCACATATGTTTAAATGGCCTTGTTTTAAGAGGTCTTTCTACTGCTTGTCCGCTTTAACAGTTGGGGCCTGGCGGTACTAAACAGCTTGGCCAGGCTTGACTATCGATATGTCACCCTTTGCTGCGATGGTCAGAATGCAGCTTCCGCTTATGTTATTTTCTAAAATTGTTGTGACCCATTTTAGAAAGCTGCTGTGTACAAAAACATATTTGAAGTGTTTGCATTTGCATTCTAGTGTGAGGTATGTTTCTGGCTTCAGCCTATTCTTGGTGCAACACTGTATCCCTTTGCATTAAACGGTCTTCGTTACTGTACCTATTTAAGCCTGATGTGTAAACGACCTTTGTTCTGATTGGCTGCCCTGTATTGTCTTTAACAAAAAGCATTTTCAGGAGAGGGGAAAAAAGTACTTCTCATAACGATAACGGGAATGTACTGTGTTCTAAACTGCTGTAGTCTGAATAATCAGATATATCTAACTGTATTCGGTTTTGTGACCTCACAAAAGCAGTGTTTTCCATATCTGGACATTAAGAATCGTGGCCTTAATGCTATGTTTTGAAAGTTTTGCGAACTGCGTTAAATGAAAGGGAGGGAAATGCAGTTTTCCATTATCTGAGTCCTTCAAATAAAGATTTGGAGTCCTTTGGAAACAGTAGAACCATCAGTATTGGTTTGCAGTATATAGATCTACTTTAGTAATATGCAAAATTCCAGGTCCCGCTTCAGATCAGATATTCAGATAAGATACCTCTATTGTCATTGTACAAATATGAGATTGAGAGTGCGTATGGCCATGTATTTGTATGAAGGCCCCCTTTGAGAGCTGAGAGCTTGGAAGCTTTTATCTGCTTTGACAGAAGCCTTGAAGAGGCTTGTGACGAACATGCCGTCAGATATGGCAAAGTCATGAGTGAAGAAGCAGCCGTTTCCTGTGCGACAGCTGCCACTCTCCAGTGAGCAAAGTGCAAAAACAGCATTCAAATAGGCCGTGCAAAAACGGAGTTCAAGAACAAACCGTTGTCATCTTACCTCCCCACCCCCATAGCGACTCCATACATGTTCGCTCTTGCAGGTTTCTCACTGTGTTTGACCTTTTTTTTTGTGTTTCACTTTTTGTCTTTGTTGTGTGTCTGTTGGTTGTTCTTGCAGACGCAGGCGGTTTCTGATGGGGGTAAGTGTGCATTCTGATGTTGATCTCACTCGACTTTTATTTCTTTTTTTCTTTTTTTATGATTGACATTTTCAGTCTTTGAGTTCTGAAATCTGGCAGAGAGAAGTGGAAAAAGTTGAGCTCAACCAGAATGAGAAACAAATAAACAGGATTTGTTTAAATTTGTCTGAGTTTATAACATAAGCAAGAGAAGGTGATGGATGTCTAGAGCGATGGATGATGGGCAGGACATCAGTAAAAGAGTCCACTGTATAATTTTTGCTCCTAAGTACTGTAGTGTTGAAGGACAGCAGGAGCTCTTGCCTCAGCAGACAGATGGCACTGAGCATATACTCTGCCAAACGGAGAGGCAGGGTGGAATGGAAAGAGGGATTTCACTGTGATTGATGGATAGATGGAGCTCTCTGCCAGAATCCGTGATTGCTTTTCTTTTCCACTCTAAGCTCGACCGGAAATCAACTTTTTATTAACTTGCTTCAAGCCACTGCTCGTATTGAACATAATTAATCATTAAAAGGCAAAATTCTTCTTTTCCTGTAATCCTCCTCCTGATTTTTAATCTTGCCCATTCACTTTCTTTAAAACTGGACTTAAAGGAATGATCCAGCATTTCAGCTTCCTGTTGACTTTTATTATAAATCTCTGTCAAGTCAAATAGTTAAGAGATTTATAACAGAAATCAACAGGAATGAGGAATGCAGGATCTTTTCTTTAAGTCAAGTTTTTGTCCTTTTCCAAAAATACATAGTCTGTGCTAATCAACTGTTTGCAAAAGATTTGGTTAAAAAAGGCTGAAGTGCTCATTTTAAGGGGGATTTCCTTTTTTCAGTATTTCTGCATAATTCAGTTTCTGAGATGAAAACAGGATTTCTTATGTGTTCATTTACAAGCGTTAAATTCTTCAGATGTCTGGTTCCTATTATCATCATCACAGTAAACAATTCTGACGCAGAGTGTTTCTCTAAAACAGAGTTCCGAATTTCACTCTGAACCCTAAATTATGCATATATTAAAAAAAATATATCAGTGGAACTCCACTTTGAGGACTTCCTCTTCTTTTCCATATGAAACATTATTGTTAATTGTGTGTGTGTGTGGAATTCTTTCTCTCTCTCTCTCTCTCTCTCTGTCTGTCTGTCTGTCTCTCTCTGTCTGTCTCTGTCTCTCTCTCTGTCTGTCTCTGTCTCTCTCTCTCTGTCTGT
>JBBPCX010104157.1:0-22415 GCA_037974365.1 Hydrocynus forskahlii
TACTCTAATAGTTGATGACTGGAAAATTACAATGACTGCAATTCATATAGGTAATTTGGAAAATCTAAGAAAAATATAATTTGCATAATAATTTGGAACGCAGTGTATTTCAACCAGTCATAGAAAGACCACCGCTGGGTAGCGTAACCAGAAGAGGACTGAAGTGTCACGCAGAAACACATTTAAAAACCAGTTATTACCAGCTGGATCGGGACATTTAAACCATCAACCCGTCATCTTTTAAATGACCACAGCAATCCTGGAAACAAGTCACACTCCACTCTAAAAGCCAGAGAAACAGAGGCCTCAAACGAGTCAAAACAATCTTCACAAAAGGTAAAAGTCTTGGGTGCATTCCACTGTCTGAAGTCCCCATGAGCTATTGTGGTCTTCACATCAAATCCTGGCATTGTCATGATGAGCTTTTGGCGGTCAGTAAACATCTACAAAAACTTGGAGACACATGGCCTGTTGTCCTTTAGTTTCTCCTGCTTAAAGATGCAGAACGATTATTACCATACTTGAAACAACAAGGAAAGACATGCCATACATTTATCTCATTATCAGTAAATACCATCATATTGCCCACTCCTAAATACATTTAATGGTCAGGTGTCAAATACCATAAACACGAAAGACAAAAAATAATGGAGCATCTCAAGCCCAAGAAATTTATCTTATTATCAGTAAATAAAGTCATATTTGAACCTGTTAATTTTGCTTGACAGTCAGGTGTCAAATACCATGCGTAAAGCACAAAATATACATGTATATGTATTACGCCAAAATTAAATAATTCATTCTAAAGTCATGTATGGTGCACTTTTATTTTTCAAGTACTGCTTTATGAACAAAAGTGCAAGAACATTTGGTTTGCAAACATTTTAAACTAAAAAGGACCTTTTTAACAGCAGTGTTCTCTTTAACATTCGCACAGCTGCAATTCAAATCTTCTAAATCTTTCTAAATTTTAATCAATTATAAAAACAAAGCTATTTGCAACTGCAGGGCATTCACCTTTTATCTTGTTCATTACAGAAAAACAAGTTCCCCTCAGAGTCCAGAGCATGGGGAGCAGAACCATTATAGTAGCTGCAAAGGTGAACCAACTCCATATGAAAGTTTATGTATCTGAATACTTTACTGTATGTGACTCTAGAAAATAAAATAACATTAGATTTTATTGCAATCCAGGTAGATTTGGCTAGATTTTCACATTTTTTGAATGTTACGCATTGGCAGACATGAAAATGATCATAAATCGAAAATTGAGAAGTCAGACATGAGGGCAAATGAAAGAAATAAGTAGGCCAGGCGTGCAGAGAGGCATATAAATATATATTTAACTGCTGTGTCCTATTCATTACCCCTATCCGTTTCAGCAGTAACATCCATAACCTAAGTGAGGCTTAAGTGACTCAGCAAGCGTGCTGTACAAAAGGCGGCTAATTAACTAACAGCGCCTAATTACCAAATACACCGGGCAGATAGTGTTGCACGGTCGTGCCAAAATATGATCACTGAAGCGACAGTGTAAGATTCTACTCTTCTCAGGTAGCGGACGGTCACAGGTCAGACTGGTTAAAAGGTCAGTGGGCCAATACCAGACACTGGAGATTGGGGTAGTTGATGACATTATATGTCCAAAAGTTTGTGGACACTTCTGAAATCAAGTGTATTAATAAAGGAGTTTATTTTCTCTTGGCTAGAATAACAGCCTCTCAAAAAAGGCTTTCCATTAGATGCTGGAATACTGGCAAGATGATGTGGTTGCAAGTCAAAAATATTAGTGAGGTTGAAAATAACTAGAAAACGCATTTCCATGTGAAAATGCAAAGTGTGGTTGCTATAAAATCAGCGTTTGGTGGGGCCGACACACCGGCTCTAACCAAGCCATTTATGGGAACGGCTGAACGCATAGCAGCATTTACGGGCCAATTAATTTTTGCTGAAACCACACAACAGACAAGCGCATCAAACCGGATATTAATGGACGTTTTGGCTTTGGAGCGGTTCCGAAATTCAGCACAGGCTTCGACAAGACGCAAGGCCTTTTTTGGCTATATAAAAATAAAAATAAAAATTAAAAAAATAAAATAAAATAATAATAATAATAATAATAATAATAGCACTGAATTTAATATAATAGAACATTCCTGGTCACATCAAATCTACTCTGATGTGGCAGCAGCAGCTGGAAAAGCAGCAATTATGGCGAATTTAAGAGAGGGGGTGGAACTGGATACAACTAAATTATGCACAAAATTATTCTAAAATTGCGATACTTTAAAATGTCATACATTTATTGGTAAACCCCATCATATTTAAAACTGCTAATAGTACTTAACAGTCAGGTCTCAAATACCATGTTCAAAGAACATGGAAAACACCATTATTTCAGGGATGCCTACATCGCAAATACAATATCAGTGTGTCGCCATCCTTTCTCAATACTATAATATCAGTACTGGCCTGATTAAAAATTTACCACACTGGAGAAGAGCTAATGCATTGAAACATTTTCATTTCATCCATAAAATAGATAAAACTAGACAGAAAAGCTGCATATATTCTCAGTTAATGATGCAATGTTTAATATTTGGTATATTTCTCTGTACATATTGCATTGCCCAACTGTCAAAGAGCCTCACTACAGGACACACATGGATAAACTTGGCATGACTTCGCTTTTTAGTTATTTCACTGCATTTTTGACTCTAGAAAATAAAAACATTAGATTTCACTGCAATCCAGGTAGATTTGGCTCTGATTAATACATTTTATGAACATCTATGCATCAGCAGACATAAAAATGCTGGTATATTTGGCTCAGATTTCTACATTTTATGAATGTTTATGCATTGGCAGACATAAAAAATATCAAATCGGCCCACGATTCCCATACCGGATCACCCATCTGCATCAGGATCAGCCTGTGTTAACCATTAGGTTCATCCATTCAAACAAATTTTCTCTAAAACACAAAAATCGATCTACCAAAAACACTATGTCACATTCAAGTGTCCTTGAGAGGCCACAGCACCGGCACAGTATCATGCACATACCTGCTGAGAGAGAAAGCAAAGAGATGCATCGGGAAAAACACAAGACAGCCCAGAGGAGGTTTAGACACAGAGATCTTCATCATCACTCTCAACATCCATCCGTGAAAAGCTGAAGCTCATGGCTGGGTGTTAGTAAGATCCTACTCCCTCAAATTCCTCCCAAGGTGAATCCCAGGCATGTTTGAAGCATGTGGCGTTCAGTATGCAATGATTTCTGCATTAAAATCCACTCCAAAGCAAAGACGACCGAAGATAGGTCATTTTTCCTGGTTGTAAGCCTTACGCAATGACCCCTAACGTGTCTGAGGACCTGCTTTCATCCAAACTGCATTGCATTTCCAAGATAAATAACATGATCATAATTTATTATTAGCCCATGATCTCTGTGATGTTTCCAATGTTCACATATTTACAGTTTAATGTCCTGTCACATGTCCAAATATGAAAAATCCTAGATAAATAAACCTCGGACATCAATAACAGGCACAGCTTTTCCTCTTTATTTTCTCACCCCAAAGCTTACATTCACAGGTTGGAACGGAGCTGAACACGGTTTCCCCTTCGATTTTTGTTTCATTCCACCTTAAATATCTCAGCAGTTTCAAGCAATTTAAGGTGGAAGGGTAATTTTGACTATGAAAGCTGAAAATAGGTGGCTAACTGAGCTAAAGCCATCAAAAACAGTACAATCTAGCCAAATGGGGAGCTCTATTGCTAAACACAGCTCTTGTAAAGATGAAAAGTAAGTTAAAACACCAACAAAATGAGAATTGGCACCGTTTCTCATTTCTAGATGCGAATAGTTGAAAATATTTAAATACATCGAGGTGAGCGAGGAAGAGTGAACCAAAACAAACCAGTTAGCAAGCTAGCTTAGCCACAGCTGTGTTTTGAGTTTTTTAACTTACCTATTTGAGACAGAGGTCCGAATCCAGTATTCAAGGACACACTCGGAGCTGACACCCAGGACAGAACTTTAAAATTGAAGTCCAAAAGAGCCGTGTTTTATTACGAGGAGTCCAAACGAGGTGCTACTAGCTCTGCAAGCAAGATTCTGCTAGCTAAAATCACTCAGACTGCTGTTTTTGTATAAATTTCACTAGTCTGAGTTCATTCGGAACTCTTTTCCACCTAAAACGTGACAATAAACAAGATAAAACCTTAATTAATATATGTATAGGCCTTTTCAGGCTGTGCGAGCTAATACGAGCGGTTCCACCAGTCCAGGCTGTTAGCTTTTCATGGTAGAAGTGACAATATGTATCATATTTTATGTCCAAAATATTTTACGGTAATATTAGCTCAATTTAACCAACCAGGAATTAAAACACCTTCAGTAAAAATAGTAAAAAGAGAATAAAGAGTCCCAAAACAAGCAACGTTTTACCTCCCCAAAGGCAGGGCTAGCTCCAACTCTCTCCTTCTAAATTAATATTTCACCACTGAATCTGCCCCAATAAACTAATGTTGTTTTTTAGTTTGCCCTCCTTAGTCTCTGCCAGTGAGTTTGCTCCCAGCTCCTCACTAAAATTCAGAGCCTAAACCATCTGTTTATTAGTGTTTAGCTGACTGTCCTCCTGCTAAACTCTGCAGCAGAACCTAAAAAATACACAGAGCAGAAACACCAGCAAGAGCTTCAGAGAGATCCAGCAGTCCAGATCAGTGGCCGGTCGGTCGGTCGGTCGGTCGGGCTCTCTCTCTCTCTCTCTCTCTCTCTCTCTCTCTCTCTCTCTCTCTCTCTCTCTCTCTCAGCTCAGTTCAGTGATCTGTATTATCGTGGCTGTAATCATGTCCAGTTTTTCCAAAGCCTTGAATAAAAACAATAAAACATTTAACAACAAAATGAGGTAAAACAGTGTGAATGGAAACACAGATACAAGTAACAATAATGTTATTACTACTACTACAACGTCTACTACTACTCCCAATAATAATGTTAATATTGAAACAAAATATGGCAGCAGACTTAAGGAGAGGTAGAAATTAGAATTAGGTAGTAAAGTGTCAGTAGTGTAAATAATATTAATAATTATCTTAAAGTGAAATCAGTATATCAGAGAAAACATTATTATTATTGTTATTATTATTATTATTATTATTAACATATAATAATACTAATGGTGCAAATGCAGTAGCATAAGAATGAAACTGAATACAGATAGAGATAAAATATATATTTAAAAAATCTATCGTCTCTTTCTGTTTCTTTCTCTCTCCTTTCCCATCGGTCTCTCTCTCTCTTTCTCTCTCTCTCTCTCTCGCTCGCTCGCTCTCTCTCTCTCTCTTTCTTTAAAGCTTTGCTGCCCCTTGTGGTTTTTCTCCTCATATTATGAAATAAATCCAAGAATTAAATGTAAATTCTTTTACAATCAGTATTTATAGAAATGGGCTATTAGGATCTGGTTATCTGATTGGCTCACAATCTAATTGCCTGATTGGAATTCCATTCTCTGATTAGTAATTAGTATCCTGTAATGTGGTCGGCTATTAGAATTCCACGTAGCATCCTCCCAACGCACTCACTTTTTATTTTTTCTGTTGTCTTATTCGGTGTTACTCTTTCTTGCTTATCTTATCTGATCTGATCTAATCCTGGCTTATCTTATCTTATCTTATATGCAGCACACAACCACACTGCTAGCCTAAACTTAATTGCCGTCTCTAAAGAATCCAAGAAAGAGTCCAAGTGACACAGTCTGTATTCAGAGGTGGAGCAGGACCTTTTCCAGTCCCTCAGAATGCCATGAGACTGATTTATTGTATTTGTGGCTTTTATAGACTTATTGTAGATTAAACTGCTTTTGAAAGCCATTTGATTCTGATATGATCCCCCCATTTGCAAATCAAAACTGAAACTCTTCCCACGCCAACAAAGCGAAATTCCAAAAATACTCCTGCCCCATCAACATATTCAAACTCAGAAACCCCTTTTCGATAAATATAAACGCCAGCGCTTCTGTTTTTAGCCCTGATGGGTCCATCCCTACACCCAGTCGAGACTGATCTCATTCTGGTTCCCCGCTGGTGGAATGAGCTGCCTAAACTGACAAGAGCAGCAGAATCCCTCTCTATCTGCAAAATCTTCCTGAAGACTCACCTGTCCAGAGAGCATCTCCTCTCCTGATGCACAGATCTCCTAATCTGTCTTCTTGCTCTACTCCTACATAAAGATTTTGTCCTCTGGTTCTGACACTGTCCTGAAACCTCATAAATTGCTTTGGATAAAAGTGTCTGCCAAATGAATGTAAAGTAATGTAATGTCATATAATGTAATGGTTAGGATGTTGCCCCTTTGAATGTAAGGTTACGGGTTTGAATCCCAGAACTGATGGCAGCACCACTGAGGTACCCTTGAGCAAGGTATCCCCCCCTGTTGGTGGCAGGCCACTGCTTCACTTGGTGAATGGGTTAAATGCAGAGAATGAATAAGGGGCCGCTTTACTTTTTTCACAATTAATTTATTTTCCAAATTACAATTCATTTTTGTTGGGCTGTTGTCCTGGTGGTCAGGGATTTGCCGACTGTGATCAGAAGGTTGTGGGTTCGAATCCCAGGACTGGTAGAGGCACCACTCTGGTACCCTTGAGAGAAAGAGGTTCGTGCTGTTTATACTGTTTGCGCTCGTGTGTTCACACGTGACTATAAGGGGCAACTTTACTAAATGACCCCAGTACTCTCAGGACTCGGGGAGCAGTCATTTCACTGACAAGGGAGGCGCTAGAGTGCCAGTTTGCATCTGAAAGCTCCCAGAGAGAAGAAGAGAGACCACAACAACAGTTGAGTTTTATTGTGGCAACAGGAGCTTCACAACAAAAACAAAAAAACCCCAAACAGACAGACTTGGCACAGAACCTCTCAGGCTCAATGTCTGCAAAACTGAAGAATGAATCTTGGGTGAGTGTGATTTTAACCGCTGTGGCCGTGTTTTTAAAGGTTTTCTTTAATCAGCTTTTCAGATAAACTGTATTAACGAGGCCTGAACCTCCTGCAGGAGAGTTTGAGAGCTGGAATGTGAAATGAGTGCTGCATAATGTGGACAGAATACTAGTTTTGTGATTTTACATTGTGACTACGATGCCTTTCAATACATTAAAGGCCCGAATCATAAATTTTCTGTCATTAATAAGGGATGAAGTCTGTAAAGTTTCAAATATACTCTACAAGCCAGATGTGTGGGCCCAAAATACACAGTATGGTCAAAATTTTATAACAAGAAACATTAGAATTACTTACAACAAGTGTAACTGTTTTTCGATCTTTTATAGTCTGTATTAACATATTATTTTGCCACAAAGGATCTAACTGTTGGTTTTGAAGAGACAAATCAGGTCTGTCTTTAGTGCACTGACATTTATCACTCAAATCATTCTGGTTTATGTATTATTGGACAACGTTTCATTCTTCAACCAGATAATGATCCCAAGCATTGGATAAAATTTTGCCAAAATTATATCCAGTCCAAAGAAAAGCAGAAAGTTTAGAGCAATGATTCTCAGCCTTTCTATCACAGCGTGTTGCCAAGGCCCACTTGGCCACATTAGATGCTATTAAATAACCAATTGCAGACCAATGGCCTGTCTCGATTTTAGATTAGCGGCCCAATCAAAAGCCTTCACGGCCCATCAGTGGTCCGCGGCCCAGAGATTGAGAAACCCGGGTTTAGAGAATGGTGTCTTGGCATCCCCAGTTCCTAGATCTTTCTCCCATTGAGCTGCAGGGATGATCGGGACCCACTAGTTTAAAAGTGTCTGGTAAATGAGACAGAACTGTTTGAATTATTGTTTGAATTATTATTATTATTAGAATTATTTGCCCCTTATCGTCATGCATGAACTCACTACAACACAGCACACAGTGTAAAATTCTTTCTCTGTATTTAACCCATTCACCAAGTGAAGCAGCAGGCAGGCAGGAACACAGCACCCGGGGAGCAGTGTGTGGGGACGGTACCTTACTCAAAGTTACTTCATTGGTGCTACTAGCAGTCCTGGGATTCAAACCCATGCCCTTCTGATCAGAACAAAGGACGTGGTAAATCTGTGCTGCTGTGATATAGGCAAGGGTGTGATTTTGTACAGAATTTGTACATCCATTAAAGTGTATATTGCTACATAATGTATTACTTTTCTAAAAAATCTGTAGATTGGTCCAAACTTCTGGCCCATAGCACACATTCTCTCCTCCGTACAGTCCTTATATGGAAACTAAGCTGCAATAAGAGGTTGTTTTTAAATCGTTTTTGCAATGTCACAAAACCAACACACTTGTTTCTGCTATACAGGGCAACCAATGCTAAATAAGATTTACTATCTATCAGTCTTAAAAGCTCTGTAAAAAAAACAGACTGTTTCATTCTAAGGGGTAAACAGAGTTTGATAGATGGTCATATAAGAACGAATTATGGTGAATTATGAATTACATTTTTGGTGCACAAACCCACACAAGGAACTATAGAATATGTGCCCTTTAGAAACACCTTGGCCAACCAGGTTAAAGATTTAAGGTGGAACGAAATATTACAAGCTAATTTCATTCTCATTGGTGGACAATCCAAATTACCCAAATGGTGGTAGGGGCGTTGCGGTGTCTGTAATGTAAATATAGCAATTTTATTTACTATCCTAACTGGCTAATGAGCCTACATGTGTCTAAATAACTTAAGATTTGAATACTTATGCACAATTTGGGATATTTGGTTGAATCCCCTCTTATGTGTCTAGCTCAAATGAACTAGATTGAAACCATTAAAATGAAAATATGTAGATTTATTTTTTTGCTGTTTCACAGTGATGGACTGATGTTTGAACTTGAGAATGGGAAGCCCAAGCTTGTGTTAGCCGGCTACAGTAAGTTCATTTATTATTAAGTGTGGCAGTGTCTGTTTACATATTCAAGTTGTATTTGAACTGTTATTAAATGGTATATTAATTACTGTAAATGTTCCAGATGAGTCAAAGGCCTCCAGTAAGGCGGGACACTTTCAGGTAAGACTTCACCTTGCGTTATGAACTTTTAGTGTTTGGGAGGGGTCTAAGGATTGGAATTTTTCAGGTGTGTTCAAGAATAAACAATGTACATTTTCCAACATAACCTGGTATGGCAGAATTCAGAACCCACCAATCTCTGGCAGATCAAAACCAGCTTTTAGACTTCTTTTAATTTTTAATTTTTTTAAATGTTTTTTTTTTTTTGCACAGTGTTTACATCATTTACTTTGAAAATCAAAGTTCATTTTCACATTATTTGATGAAGATTTTGTTACAGCATTCCAGCATTCATTCAACAGTATTTTTAACCCCTTCAGGTGATTCACATTTATTTCAATTGTCTTTGTTCTAATACCAGGTACCACAAAGGAACAGAGCACAGAAGAGCACAGTCCACTCCAAACAGGGTCCTAAAGAGCCTGAAAGGCCCCAGAGAGAGAGGAAGAACGAAAATCCCGCAGCTGTGAACCACGATGGGAAGACAACTGCACATTCCCACAGAAAGACCAAAATCAAGGTCAACAAAGAGCACAGCAGCGTCATCGGGGTGGTCAGAGTGCAGTCAGAGAGCAAATCAAGAACCACTGCTGAATCCTCAAAAGTCACAGAGAAGACTGTGAAGGAGAGCTTGGTGTGCTTAACCCAAGAGCAGCTTCAGCAGATTCTCAACAACATCAAGGCATCAGGACAAAATGTACAAGAAGAGCAAAAAACACACAGTCAAAATGGTGAGTAACTGGCAAAAGTATGTGGACAAATCCATATTTATAGGTAAAACTATTTCCATTAAAATGAAATGTATCCCCCTTTGCTACAGTAACAGCTTCCATTTACATTCAGTCACAAGACCATTAGTGAGACCAGGTACTGGTGATGGGTGATCAGGCCTATCTATTCCATTTTATCCCTAAGGTGTTGGGTGAATACAAATTGTAGCCTTTGTGATTAGAATATTGCTGTCTTTGAAATTGCAATTTTGATATAAAAACAACTAACATGAACCCTACTGTAGTATTAACTTTTTCCTTAAGTGAAACTAAGGAGCCTGATCTATGAAGAACTGGCCAAGACCTATCAATTTTATTGGCACTTTGAAGAGTAGGGCCTTCTCCTGGCATCAGCCAAACCAAGATTTGTCTGTCAGACTTCCAAATGATGAAATGTGATTCATCATTCCAGATAAACATGTCTCCAGTTCTCCAGTATCAAATGGTGGCATGCTTTTCCAAGCCAGCTGATGCTTAGCATTGCATGTAGTGACTTTAGGCTTGGAACTACTGCGGACAATTGTCTATGGAAACTTCAGGGCTGTATGCATACTTTTATGCAACAGTTAAATAGTGTTAGTGTTGGTGAAATGGCTAAAACCACTAACAAGAAGAGATGTCCACATTTTGGCCATGTAGTGTATTAACCAATCGACTATTTATTGCTGTTGTTTGTTGATCTTTGTAAACTGACTGTATCTCTTGCTAACAGGAGAACTTGATATAAAAGAAGAATGTACTTCGAGAGAAACAGCGAAGTTGAGTGGAGCTGCTGAGCTTCTTTTAGATAGCAGCAATCAGAGACATAGAAGCTCACAAGGAAAAGGAAACAATGAGAAGTAAGACATTTTGTGTCCACTGAAAACAGCCTTAAATGTGTTTTTGTGACTCTTGGCCTGTTCTGGTATTTTGTAAAACGTTTATGGCATGGTTATGATCATCAATGATGCTTTGGCTGCATGCTGTGAAACATTTAGGGATTTTTTAAATGGAACTGTCATTGAAAGAGCACTATAGTCCAAAATGTAATGTGGTTTCTGCCAAGTCACAATGTCTGTGCAGTAACCAAACAAGCCACAGACATTTGGTGGGGATTCAATTAGTGGTTACAAAATTGGGAGGAAGGGAATCTATTGATCTCTGATTCAAGACCAGTATATTTGTGAGTTGTAGTAGCCTAGTAAGGTAAAGAGGCATTTGGCTGACGCCATTATCCAGAGCGACTTACAATCATTAGTTACATGGACAGTCCCCTGGAGCTGTTTTACCTAGTGTTTTACCTAGTGGGTAGTCACCCTAGCGGGGCCAAAACCCACTTTCTACTAATGTGTCCTTGAGGAAGACACTTAACCCTTAGCTGTCTCTGTAGCTAATGAGTGTAAGTCACTCTGGATAAGAGCATCTGCCAAATGCCCCTTTGCCTTACCTTACATTTTCAACTTGTACATTTTATGATTTTTTTTTAGCTCAGTCTAAGTATCAAAGACAATAAGAGTGCATTAGTAAAACCATAGCATAGCAAATCTATGCCATTATAAGACCTTACCTCCTTAATGCCATGCATTTATTTCTAAAAGGCGTTCAAAGGGAGGGAGAAGAGCTTGGTGAAAGGGCTTAATGATCAGTAAGCCTGCCAGAAATGTTCACTAACCATCTTTTCTTCCCTCAGACGTGTAATTATAAAGAAGCCTGAAAAGCAGATTATTGGTGACTACACGCTATTGCATGCATTTGGCATTCTTTGCTCTTTTTAAACAGAAAACCGTTGGATTCCACACCACACGGCCTGTTCGGCAGTTTAGGAGAAAGAGAACGAGAGAGAGAAGCGTTGGAGGCCAAACGGGCACAATGGAGGAGAGAACTAGGTATTAAACCAGGGGCAGTGTCTGATTGCACAATCAATACAGGAAGCCTGTAGTGACTGACTGGTCATTCAATATTAAACACTGTGTCCTCGAAAAAGCAGGAGGCTGAAGTGATAGCTGTAGATTAGTTGTTTACGTTGGATGAAGATGCTGTGATGTGCTTTACTGTGTGGTTTCTGTTCATGTACAGATGAACAGATGGCTCTTAAAAAGCATCAGAAAGCGAACGTGGAGGTCATGCTTCAAAGTGAGCCTTCAGCTGGACCGAGATCAAGTGACCAGTCAGTGGGGGTGAGCCAGTGTTACTGTCCCTTTGCTTCTGTTTACATGCTCTGCTTGTAGCATGTGCAATATGTCGAGGAAAACATGGTATTAAATGCTGGTTTAAGTGGTTTTCTTTCCATAACACCAATTACAATCATTATTTGTATTAAGGTTCCAGACTAGTGTATTGAAATGCAAATTATTAACCTCTATCCCATGTTACTAGGGGATATAGCTTATAAGGTAAACAGATACTTTGTTTTTTGCTATGATGGAAATAGTCTGAACCAGTTCAGTCTTTTTTTTCTTTTGTCAATGACTAATCCAGCTTAAACATTGTTATTTATTTTACACTACTTTTAAAACACCGATATAGTCCTTCGAATTGTAGTCAGCCACTGTTTATCTGGTTTATTTTACAGTTTTTATTTAACTGTACCTAGTTAGTTGTGATATATTAACAAAAATATTGCCACACATTGAAATTTTCAACATTTTCTACGTTATTCACATAATATGTACAAAAAATACACTCAATTTTATTTGCTAACAAATACATTTACAGTATGTTCACCATCTGAATTCCTTTAATAGACAGAAAATGTCATATTTCTTATTCATAATATTGTAATGTGGATCACCAGACAAGATATTTAACTAACTGACAGCCAATGGGATGAAACAGTTAACAAGTGCATTTAAAGTCAAAGGACAGTCTAGAATTTGACTCTGCATCAACACACTTCCAGTTAATAGGAGTCAGACATGCACTGTCACAGATTTTTTCATCTTATAAAGGAAACTTGTTTTATCAGTCATATTTTCATTTATAGTTGTTCACTCAACAACTTTCCAGTGTTTACATTTTGACTGGTAGTATATGTACACTCCGCGTTCAAAAGTGTCCAGACAGACCCTCTAGACATTCTTGGTCAGTTCAACTTTAAGGTGTATCCATTGCTGAAACAGGAATTCAGTTGCACACACGTATGAGCTCCCTAAAAAAGTATTGCCAATGTTGAGCTGTGGAGCAGTGGAGCTGTAGAACTGGAGTGATGAATACCTTTGGGATGAGTTAGATTGCCATTTGTGATCCAGCACTAATAAAACCAACATCATTCTGACCTCAATAATGCTATTAAGGCTGAATGCAATTAAATCATCACAACAATTGTTCAGCATCTAGTGTGAAGCCTTCCTAGAAGAGTAACGGCTATTACTGCAGTGAAGGAGAGGCCAACTCCCCTATTCATAGTTCTAATTTCAGAAAAAAAACACAGGTTTTACATACAGTATGTCATGGTCTTGTGAGAAGAGTTCAGTGTCATGACCCAAGCAAATGAAATTTTTATTACGGTTACACTGCTTATCCTGCTGCAGATCCTAATTCAATAATGTCTAATTATTAGGTACATGATGACAGGACTACAGCGACAGCCACAGGCACGGACAGTACAAAGAGCAAGCCAACAGCTTCACAGACGCACTGCAGCCAGAAGGCTCTTCCCTCGGCCATCCGCTCAGCCTTCATACTGGGGGTATCTTTTCTTTTATTTTCAGGATATCATTTATGAACTACATTTATCTGACACATTTAAGAGACAAAACTCAACACTGCTCACACACACAAAATATCGTTCTTTATTTGACACACCTGTGATTTTTAACCTGGGGCCACAACACTTAAGCACTATAAAGGTTAGAGTTTGTTCTTGCATTCTTTGAAATCACCCATGTGGCTTATTTATTGTTTTTGAGGGCTTTGGCAAGTCTTTTATGCAACAGTTTTACATGGTGTCAAATTTTACTTTGCTCCTCTCCTCAGAGGTTGAAATGTATGCAGATATTTACAGGACAGTTTAATATCTTGTTAGTGTGCCGATGAAACTGGAAGAATCATTGACATGCTGTCATATTTAACTGGCCATTATGTTTTTGTTGTGTAATTAATTAAACTTATATGTGTGTATACACTGTGAGTGGGGAAAAAAACACACCGAAATGTTTTACATCACATCTTCTACAAAAGTCTGCAGATTTACATAGTGTTTGGCACATAGTTTCTGTGATAAATTTGCCCCCCAAATTACTCACATCAAGCAAACAGTATCTCAACACTAGCCTGCTGAACTTAAGTCTTCGTGATTTGATGTAAATAAAATGGCATCACCGCATCATTCAAAGTTATTTACAGTTGTCAACAAACTATGAAAAAGTAATTTCAGTAAAGGTTTCTTTCTGTGGGAACTCTTTTAGCAGTCGACAACTGCGGTAACCCTTTAGCAGAACCAAGTTCTTAATCAGAATTTGACACAAATTTATTTAGGATGCAGCGTACCAAATTTTATTAATATCCACTGACTTCTGTAGAAGATGTGATAAACATTTTGGTGTTTTTTTTTTCCCACTCACAGTGTATAAATATACAGTAAACCTCCACTTTAACGCGGAACAGCAGTCGCAGTTTCAGTCCAACGCAAATTTTTTCCTGAGAACCGCACAAATAATTGTTGCTGAAACACCTGCTCTAATGCGGAAACTGCAGATTTCCAGATTTATAATTTTTTTTACTTTTGTGACGAGGCCCGGACGTCACAGACGAGGCCCGGATGTTCCAGCTTTGCTCGTGCCAATATATGAATTTTCATACATTTAAGTGTTAAATTATTAAGAAAAATATAATTTTTTTTTAACATAAATATTTACGTAAATTCAGCTACATTTCCATATAAAAATAGCTATACATTTTTCGGTACTGTGGAGAGAAACAAAGATGTGTCTTGGGATGGTAAAATACTGCTGTACTCAGAGGTGGGAGGTTTGAAAGTAGCCAATCCGAGAACACTATTTATTACTTCTTGCTGCTGATTGGCTGCTGCCCTTTGACGCAGCAGCAGTCCAGAATTTCCACTTGGAGCGTCTCGAGTTTTCTCCAGTTTTTCCTTTTGTTCTTCTTAAAGCCCTGTATTTTTATTACTGTAAATTAAATGAATTTATTACTGTATTTACCTGCTTATACCAAAGAAAACGACAGCACATACCAAAGAAAACGCTTGTGCATGTATTACAGTACATATTCTATACAGGGGTAAGGTCGGTATTTTACATTCTAGCACTATCGTGTTAATATATAATATAAACACGACAGTGTATATTCTTGCTCCTAATTATTCAGCGTTTCATATCTATTTAGGAGTCTGCTCCACTGGACAATGCATTCAGTGAAGAGAAAAGGGACCAGCAAAGGCGCTGGCTACAGGAATTGGAGCAGCAGAGAGAGCAGGCCAAACTTCGGAAGAAGTTGGAGAAGCAGAGTCAGAACCAGGTATGTATCTTAACCTCAGAATCCATTTGAAAATGACATTTGATGTCCAAAGGGAAACTTGGCATGTACACAACATATTTCCAAGACATACTTCTGAAGAACGTACTGGTATTGTGTGTTCCTAGGCTGAGGACCATGAGCGCTGGGCCATGCACTTTGACTCCTATCAAAGACGTCTTCCTCTTCACCCACCCACTGTTCCACCCTCAGACAGAGGAGAGCCAGATGTTGGCAGCTCCCTTTCTCACCATCGGTCGCCCTCAGGAGCTTTGTCCACCGCCTGGGAAGCCATGAGTGCATTCGGAGGGGACAGTATGGGCAGAGCCAGTGTGGACACCACTCAGGGCTTTCAGCAGAAGTCCAGGTTGGCTGTTGTGAGATAGCAACAAAAACTAGAGTATGCAGATGATATAAAAGGGAAATCAGTATAGAATGTTCTGGTTTTTTTTTTTTCTTCAGTCATCTCCGTACCATGACTGCCCTTCTAGATCCTGCCCAAATAGAAGAGAGAGAGAGGAAGCGCATCAAACAGATGGAACATCAGGTAGGAGCTGGAGTTAGCGACCCATGACTCAGATGTTTGATTTGTAAAGAGTAAAATTTTCAGTGCAGTGCATATCATGATGCTCCCACCACCATACATTAACCTCACCAACATGATGAGGTTAATTATTGCTAAAGAATTCTATTTTTGTTTCTTCTGTCTAGAGTACGTCGCTACAAGGGAATGGGATTGCTAGGGCTCTTTTTCATTTGAGTGTTTATTCATGTCATCCTTGTAAATTTTCCTTCATTAATTGTTACGTGTGCATGAAAACTTCCCAGCTAAAAGCAACGTCTTTTATAATAACTTCTTAATGAAGGTGGATAAAGATGTGCGAATTAGACTGCCCCCTGCCTTTGTAGCCTGTTTCTCTACAACTGCAGAAACATCATGATTTAAAATTCTTTATTTGTCATATGCATAGTTATTCAAGTACAGCACGCAGTGAAATGTATCCCGAATCACTTCTTTTAATGACTATGCATTATAAAATATGTATAAATGTTGAAACAAATCTAAACAAGAATAAAACAACTTAAACAGGGAACACAAGTTAAAGGTAAATATGAGAGCTAAAAGCTGTAGATGGCGTCAACTGATGTTGGAAACCCTATTAAGAGTTTTTGCTCAGTTGGTGTAAAAATAAGAAAAAGGCTAAATGACTAAACCATTGTTAATCTCATGCTTTGCTATAGTCACCAAAGTATGAGATTTAAGAGAGTTCATTTCACATTTTTGTTGTGTAATTAATTAAAATATTATTGAAAGTGGTAACTATACTGTTCCCTCAATTTTTATTTTATTAACCCTTATAGTCATGCCTGAACACACCACAGCACAGCACACAGTGTGAACAGTGTGAAATTCTTTCTCTGCATTTAACCCATTCACCAAGTGAAGCAGTAGGCTGCCACCAACGAGGGGCGTCCGGGGAACAGAGTGTGGGGACGGTACCTTGCTCAAGGGAACCTCAGTGGTGACTCTAGCAGTGTTAGGATTTGAACCCACAACCTCTGATTGCAAGGCCAACGCCCTAAGCGCTAGGCCACCAGCTGCTAAGAAAAAGATTTTTCTTATTTTGACACCAACTGAGCAACTCATGATAGAGATTCCATCAGTTGGTCCCATCTACAGCTTCTCCCACAGTTCATACACAAGCTCCAAGAATGCTGTGCCACATAAACAAATACACTCTTCATCAACTGTAGTATATGAGTAGCAACCAACAGGTCTAACCCAGCAAAGCAGTAATTACTGTTGAAAAGGGTGGAATGAGGTGTAAATAGAAAAGATTTTCCTAATGTGTTACACTTTTATTTCTTTAACTAGATTAAGGTACAATAGAAGTTTTATATTTTAGGTCAAATCCTTGTTAACTCTCTAGGCTCTTTATAAGGGTTTGACTTCTACTGTATTAATTCTGGATAAGGGATTCTGCTAAAGGAATAGATAAAGGAAAAACATGCTAAAGTACAATTCACCAGTTATTGCTGATGTTTGCATAGTGTAATAATAATTGAATCATTTTGGCTTCCACTTCTGCCAGCGTGCTATAGAGGCTCAGGTGGAAGAGCGGAGGCGTCAGAAGGAGAAAGAAGAAGCAGCGCGACGGGCCCAGGAGCAAGAGGAAGAGAGGAGAGTGGCTAGAGAGAGGGAGCTTCTCCAGCAACAATACCTGATGGACACACAACGGCAGAAACAAAAAGAGGTAGAAAACAGTGGACATTGAATTCGCCTGCTGTTCAAATAATAAAAAATATATGTCAGAGTTTGTAGGCACCAACTGTTTCTTATGAAATTAATGGTTTTAATTAATGCTGGGCAACGATTAAAAAAGATTAATCTCATGGTTGTACGCAAAATTAGATAATTAATTCTAAAATAGTTTATAACACATTTTTATTTTTAAAGTACTGCGATATGACCAAAGTGCAATGATATATTGTTTGCAAACACTTTAAACAAATAAGAAATATGAAAACAAAGCTATTTGCCTCTGCAGGGCATTGACGTTTATCTAGTTTGTTACAGAAAAAATAGTTCCTCTCAGTCCAGAACATGGGGAGCGGAATCACCATTATAGGTGCTTTGCTCAAGGGTACCTCAGTGATGCCACTAGCAGTCTTTGGATTCAAACCCATAATCTGATCACAGGGCCATCACTCATGTTCTCTCCAAAGTTACTGGATGGGCTTTATACTCATCCAGACGATGTGTTGAATTGGTCATGGTGATCTTAAGCTCATGTGCAGCTGCTCCAGAAAGTCTCATTCTGTTAATAATGTTTCTCTATGGAGATTATACAAGCTGTATATTGAATACTTGGATCAGCAATAGGTGTGCCTGTACCTGAACTAATTAGAAGGCGTGGACTTTATACACCAAAGCAAATTTCTTTTTCACTTCAAAGGCTTTGAAGAACATATTATGGGGCAAAATGCTGTTTTGTTAATGTTGCAGATGCTGGTTGACTTTTGCATTGAAGATTTCACATAATATTCAGTTGCATAGCCAGGAAATTTTATCCATCACAGGCAATGGATGGAAAGACATCAGGTTCATGGTTTTGAATCATGAACGCATTGACATAAGACAATAGCAATAAACAAGAAATTCAAACCGGATGCTTTGTGGGCTTCCACTTTTCCCCTGAGCCCTAAAAATTTACCAAACATTACGCCAAATATTCCATATTCAGTGTATGTTTCTATTTGGTGGTAGAAACATACACTGAAGATCTACGTTTCTTGATGGTTAGGGAGTTGGCCCTGCAATCGTAAGGCTGTGGGTTTGAATCCCAGGACTCCTAGTGGCACCTCTGAGCAAGGTACCGTCCCCACACACTGCTCTCCAGGCCACCCAGCCCCGACCCCCCTGTTGGTGGTGGCCCTCTGCTTCACTTGGTGAATGGGTTAAATGCTGAGAAAGAATTCCACACTGTGTCCTGTGCTGTGTTCACGTGTGACTATAAAGGGCCACATTACTTCGCTTTACTTTATTTGCTTGGTCCAGTGTTGATGGGATGGAAATTCTTCTTTGCATTGCGTTTCAGGAGTTAAAGTCTCGGAAAACAGAAGAGCTCTATCTGAGTGTTCAGAGAGCTCAGGAAGAAGCACAGAAACACAAACATCTACAGAGAATTCGAGACCTGGCAAGCAAAGGCCATGACGTTTCCAACCTGCTGCGGAGCCTAGAGGGCGAGTCTGCCTCACAAGGTAAAAATACAAAATACTTCTTAACTACAAAGTGCCAAAGTAAAGTAGTTTCTGTGCTTTCAAATATTTAAATGATTTCTACGACTATTACAGGTCTAAGTGGTCAAAGTTCAGTGAGTACGGCCGCAGGGCATACAAGTGTGGAAGCTCCCAACTTTATGAGAAAAGACACAGCTGTCCAGACAGGTAACTTCTTATAGTTTACCACAGTATGCTTTTCTCAGAATATCATGAGTGTCATCAGTACTAGAACACTGAACCTCAGGATTATTATAAAAGAAAAGGTTTAGACCAGTTATAAAGAGCCTGTAAAATTATAGAAAGCCTGCATAGAAGCAAATGATTGGATGTCTCCCCATTATGTCTATTTTATTTTGTTAATTTATTTTTATAGCAAACAACAACAGGCAGAAAATAATTGTGGTCTCACTCTAAGTTGTGTCATCAGAGAAACACAACTAAAATATCCAAATATGCTTATTTCCTTTGTATTAACGGCTATTTTCACACAAATGAAGAACATTCTCTGAGATCTCATTGGCTAATGCAGTTCTGAGGCAAATTCTGTTTTTCTCAAAATCAGCTTCTGCCAAAATTTTCAGGCTGCACTCATGAACATCTACACATTCATTCTTAACCGTATTGTAAAGACATTCCTAATATACAGTAATGCTCCACTTTTCATGGGGGTTACGTTCCAAGAGTGCCCACGTCTAGTGAAAAACCGTGTTGTTGTGATGTGGATTAAAAAAAATGCCTAAAATGCCTATTTTTTTATTGTGTAAACCCTAAATATGCCCCTAAATATGCTTCCAAAACACTTTAATTTCATTTTAAACTAATTAGCCTTAAAGAAAATGTAAAGGTAAACCCGTATTCATACTGTACAGTTTACACTGAACTCCTGTAGTGCTAGAATGTAAATACCGATGTTACCCCTGTATAGACTGGACTGTAATTCATGCACGTGCGTTTTCTTTGGTGTAAGCCGAGTAAATACAGTAATAAATTCATTTAATTTACAGTAATAAAAATACAGGGCTTTAAGAAGAAAAAACTCAAATCACAAGAACACTCGAGACGCTCCACGGGGGAAATTCTGGACTGCAGCGTCACAGGGCAGCAGCTAATCAGCAGCAAGGAAAAATAAATAACGTTCTCGGATTGGCTTTAAAACCCCCCGCGTCTGACTGTGCTGTCCGGGCCTCGTGCTCCACACCCCCCCCTCATCCTCGTGCTGGTTGTTTATGTCTGGCCCACGCCCCCTCATCCTTGTGCTGGTTGTTTATGTTTGGCTTGGTAACCGCCACATGGCGCACGTGGCCCAGACGTCACAGTCAGCTGTACCCAGAAGCGGGAGGTTTGAAAGTAGCCAATCCGAGAAAAATCTGCGATGTTTGGAAAATCTGCAATGGACTGAAACCGCGACTGCTGATGCGCATGAAAGTGGGGGGTTACTGTATTGTTCATGTATGCATTTATTCTAGATCACACCTGGTAAAATATTCTTGATTAAACAAGAAAACGAATTCGGTAAAATCCTGTCTCGTTATTTTAATGCTAACATCATCCAAAGGTTAGATTTTTGTTTAAACATATGTATATTTATGCATATTTAAGTAGTTAATCTCATTTGTGAATCTGTAGCTTTAAAACAAAATCAGATATGAAGATCTATAAAAAAATAATCCTATTTAACTTTAGTACGACAACTTGATTTTTCCTTTTGATTCTTTTTTTAAGCAAATCTTCTTTTTATTTGATTAATTTAGTCTATTCTGAGTTGTTTGGAGACTTTGGCCAAACTAAATATCCTGCATACCGTTAAACAGTACTGTGAGATGTGTCATTTCATCCACCCTAAGTTTTATTATTTTATTTGTTGAACAACCTTTATGTTTAACCTTCGCTCTCCCACACAGAGGTCAACAGAGTTAGTCGATCTGAGACTGAAATCACCACAGACAGCAATGTGGAAGCTCCAGCCGTTCCAGTGGAACACAAGGTCACGTCCAATATCAGAAGATCCAGGCGTGAGACCAGGCTGGCTGAAAAGAACGGTGGAAAGGAGAACATGTTTGTACTCCGAGAAGCAGACCCTTATGAGGCCTATGCCAGAACAGACAGGCCTCATACACAGCAGCCTGGGAGGAAGCCACAGTGGAACACACAAAGACCCAGCAAGCCATTTGTTCCCGCATCAGAGCGCTACCCTGCGGTCCTACAGCAACACCGGCAGGAGAGCAGAATGCGCCGCCAAATGGAGCTCATGACGTTAGTGGAGAGGAACACATTCTCCAAAACACCTCAGCAGGATCCTTCTTCACAGTCTGGGAACCTGCCTCACCCTCAGAGACCCATATACTCTGCTCATCGAACAGTAAGAGACGTTCAGTCTGGTGTTTATAATATTGTTCAGGAAATGTTCTATAGCTGCATTTTTCTTACCTTATTTTAGGGTGAAGATTCACAAAGAGGACCGTCCACCTCCACCACTCACAGGTGAGTAAATAAACAACGTTCAAGCTCATTTCTTGAATATTTTCTTTCAACTTGCTGGCAGTGCAAGATATGAGGTCATTAACATTAAAGTTATCACACATTAAAAGTTATTCATATAAGTTGTAAAGTATCAAATGATAAGTGTAGAATTATATGTATACAATGGCACACAGGCTCATAGCTCAACATTAGATTATATATCTTTTTATTAAATGTATTGGTCTTTGAAAAGTGGTTTAAAGCAGTGCAAATACACAGTCAGAATTAAGGCACAGCTTAGTCTCACACATATGTAACTGTATGCTCAGAATATACATATAGTATCAGAGGTTTAAGTAATTTAGGAAGCACAGCTTTTCATAATTTGTTATAAATCCAAAATGCCAAATTCTCAAATGATCTACAATTTCTACTTTTTATATTTTACCTTTTTGAATCTGTTTAGAGAGGGTAAAGGCGGGTGTTTTAGCACCAAGTGACTCAAAATGTCTACTTGATATACTATTTCATACATTTTGGAAGCATAAGAAACAGAAATGACAAGTTTTAATAAATGTATTACATTTGCAAATGCCTGACTTTTATAGAAATCTTTACAGATTCAAGCTCTACATGTTTTTAATGACAGTGAAGGCTTTTCAGGAGTACTCTTACAAGGGTTGTTAATATATAGAATATGTGTAGAGTGTTTTTATACAGGACCATTTCCTTTTACCTTGTCATACTGTCTCTCTCCAGCAGAGGGGACTCTCCACCAATCCAAACGGTGAGGAACAGGCTCCAGCAGTTCCCCTGCTCCTCTCCACCGTCAGAGAGCCCCGAATGGCCTCCGGCATCTGACTACGTCCCTTACCTGCGCACTGATGAGGTTTACCATCTGG
>JBBPCX010104195.1:3685-22409 GCA_037974365.1 Hydrocynus forskahlii
TAATGTTTAAAAATGTTTTTTTTAACACATATAGTCGAAACATTTTGGACACTCCCAGTCAAATTATGTTTTGTTGAGGAAATTATGTCTCTGCAGGAAAGAAACATAAATTTGGTATTTTATTTGCTAACTTTAGTGCACAATTTTCATTTGTTTGCAGATATTAACATATTGGGCAAACATAAAACAAAACATGTGCTTTCATTTATGCACAGGCCACATTTTATGTTTGATTTGTTTCCCAATATGTTCAATATCAGCAAATAAATAGTAACTGACCATGCAAATGTGCAGAAGTGTATTATTTGTGTTATTCTGCATAAGACCTGAAGAGAAGCCTCCTCTCATAATTTTATTGATTTGGTATAATTTACCTGTATGTACTTGTAGAGGAGAACAATTAGAATCAGAGTGAGCAAAACAGCAGCTGTTACAACTCCAGTCAGCAGAGGAGTGAAGAGTTTATGAGGAACTGTACGCTCTGCATGGAAAAACACACACACACACACACACACACACACACACACACACACACATACATCCCACACACACATACACAACAACAGACAATAATAGATATGTTATTAGGCTAGTTGTTATGGAGAAGGCTGCGTGTTTGTGGACATCTGTGTTTTAAACCTGTTTAGACCAGCTTAGCATCAGTATCAAGTCCTGCTGTGCACACGCTGCACAAAATAATCCTTCTAAATCCGTCTACGAGCGCTAGATCAGTGCGTGTATCTGTAAGTAAAAGGAATTAACATGATTTGAATGCATGCCTAGACGTTAATGAGTTCATGTTTCTTTCCAGGACTGTTTTTGAACATTTGGGGGCCCCTAAGCATCATCCCCCACCAATCCAGTCATCCTAATTTGGCTGCAATACAGAGCAACAATACAGTGATTGTTAACCATATAAAGGAGAAACCGAAACTTTAACAGCTAAAGAATCCATACAAACAGATCCAAATAATTAAGAAAGATTATAAAGAAACACAAACAGTACATGTTAAAGTGGCATGAACATCATCTCTGCTTTCTTTATTCTATCAATATTTTAAATCATTTTAACATCAAAATTAAACAACTGAAACATAAAAATGTGACCTGTGCTAAATAATAAAGCATTTTACTCTTTTAATTTTTCTAGTATCCTGGAACTTAGCAAATAAACAGATTTTGCATGCTAAAATCAGCAAAAATGTATTTATTTGCCATGTTAAAATCTTTCTTATATTTCACTTAGAAAATCAAAACATGTCATTTGACTGGGGTGAATTGACTTTAAAATGGTTTGAATGTATATTGAATTTGAAATTGTATAATGTTTACATCTGCCAGTTCTAAATAGTTACCACTTTTGAGATATGGCTAAGGCAGATTTCATAGAGTAACAAAAAAATGTTTAAGTCGAAATACAACTTTTAAAAATTTTCCATGGCCCCCGTAAGCATCCAGCAACCACCGGTTTAGACCAGTTATAGAAAGTCTGTATACAACAACAAAAGTCTATAGAGCACAAGCACAGTTCAGTAAGTGACTCGATGTGATTCATTATTCATTTATTTTTACCATCTGTTTGATTTTTTCCCTTATTTCTGCATTTGCGTAAACAGTGAAGTAAAACAATATTGTACTCATATTCATAAAAAGCACTAGTTCCTTATAACCTTTGCTTTCTAGCCAATTAAGCTTGTTTGACATCCACAGGAAAAAAAAAAGATCATGAAAAGAATATTCTGATGTTGTATTTTTGCAATCTTACGATGAATGTGTATTAGCACTTGTTGAATGAGTATTTGCACTAGAGCTTAGATTAGGCCCAAAAAATGAAACCCGACCCTACCCGAGCCCGTGCACCTTGTGTCCGAGCCCGGCCCGGCCCGGTCCGACACATTAACTGTAATTATCGGCCCGAGCCCGATATAAACCTGACAATTTTTTAATACGTGGGCCGTTATAACACACGTTCTCAGCTGTGGGTGCGTTCGTAAACTGACACTCCGAGCGCCTGATCATGGGTTCGGGCACAGAATCTAAACTCTAATTTGCACTTGTTGGATGTGTGTGTTTGCGTGTGTGTTTGTGTGGCTCACCACTTATGGAGAACAGTGTGTACGCTTGTTCCCCCTGTGTTGTTGCCACACACTCCAAGGTGCTGTATTTTCTTCTGCTCACATTAAGGCGGCTCTCCACTTCTGTGCGTCCGAACTCTGAACCCGACACAGTCACTATGGCAACGTCCTCATCCTCCTGCGTGGCGTTCAGCAGCAGGGAGCACCTAAGATTGGAGATCAGAATTTCAACATAAACTCATTATTATCTCATAATCAAAAGGAGAACATATACATTGTCAGCACTGATTCAGATTCAGGTTACTTCCATTAACTCAGATACATGTACCATCCTGAGTACATAGTCATATACGTTTAGTTCCTAATTCCAATTGCATTTTGCATTCATTGGATTACATTGGCTGTTACATTACTGTTCGCTGATCTGCAAATTTCCCACCCAAGGGACTAATAAAAGGTTTTCTTATCTTTTCTCATCTTATCTTATAGAGGTAATGCAGCCTAGATTTCTAGACAGGATATGAGAAGAAATGCTATTCTGCTGATTAACACTAAAGTTACTTTGAGTTTTAATATGTGCATAATGTGACATTCTGGATTGATATGATTTGGTTTTTGGCCCACTCTTTTAAAATGGCTATTTTATAGTTTATTTAATGATAGTTATGATCCAATTGATGATTAGCTACTAGCTGGTTTAAAACCCTGCAATAAAATGACTTCATTTCTAAATATTTGTGCGTAATTGTACACACTCAGAACTATTGGCTTTTTGATTCAATTGTGCATCATATTATCATCATATTGTGTATCATATTATATTGTGTATCATATTATTCATTCATTCATTTTCTGTAACCGCTTAATCCTTATTAGGATCATGGGTAGCAGGAGCCTATCCCAGGATCTACGGGCATGAGGCAGGGATTCACCCTGGGTAGGTCGCCAGCCTACCGCAGTGCAAACATACACACACCATTCACTCACAAACACACACGTACGGTCAATTTAGAATACCCAATTCACATGACCCGCATGTCTTTGGACTGTGGAAGGAAGCGGAGGCCCCAGAGGAAACCCACGCCACCACGAGAAGAACATGCAAATTCCACACACACACACAAGACCAGGACCCGGAACCCTGAAGCTGTGAGGCAACAGTGCTACCCACTGCACCACCATGGGGCCTATATCATATTAATCATATTAATTTTTTAATGCCAGCTGGCATTTAAAAACTGACCAGTACATGCTTTCTCCAAGTATTGTGAAATGCCTCATCTTTTCAAATCATCACTGGACAGCTCAACATACTAAGGGAAGAACAATAACGTTCTTCATGTCAGCTAACAGATGCTCACACTAAATGATGAAGGAGAAAGAGGCCAAAGCTTAGACAGCTGTGTCAGTTACTAATCGAGAATCACTTTTCAGTAACTATCATGAATGATTCTGTGAACTACAGATAATTTATGTAGTCATGAGACTGAGGGAGAGTAATTTATGTAGTCAGACGTCATGCTGAGCTTTGTTTGGTGTCCCTATGTCACACAGAACCAAAGTAATTTAAAAAATGTCAAAATTTGTTTTATTTTAGGTCTTAGAGACAAACACATTTCTTTGAACCCGGGAGAATGGGTGAGAGAATGGGAGAGTGTTTGGGGAAAACATGGAGAGGGAGGGAGTCCCGAGAGCGGCCGAGCGGCAAGCCTGTAGGAGAGTAAACACCGGTTTTAGACTGCTTCACACCGTTTATATTTGTTCAAATCAGATTGTTACAAATATGCTGAGAGTTCTAAGGGTTAAATCATCACATCTGCATGAGATCTTGAAATTAAAAGCTTTGCTTCGTATCATACCGTGTGTGTGGAGGTTCACAGTAGTACCAGGAGATTTTTGGGACAGGATATCCTGATGCCACACACCTCACCTGTCCATCAATGGGACCCTCCTGAGAAACAATCATAGGCTTACCTGAATGAGAGAGAAAAAGAGAGAGACACGTTCGGGGCCCAGATTTTACTTCTATAGTTTAGAAAAGTAGCTAATAGGCTAACATTGCTAGAAACACTAGAGGTCAGTTGTTACCCAATATTTTTTGTAGGTACATCACAAAAACTTCTCTCTGTTCCTGTCACGGTGGTGTTTTGGTGGTGGTGTTTGTCTGGTTTTGGTTCTGTTCTCCCTGTTTTTTCCTGTTTTTGGGTCCTGTCTGCCCTGTATGTCTGTGTCCGGTTTTCTGTTCCCTGGGGTGGCCAGTAGGGGTCACCCCTAGTCCTGTTTTATGTTATGCCTGTGCCCTGTGTTCTGTGTCACCTGATTCCTCGTTTCTGTTTATTATAAGTTCCACCTGCCCCTTGTCTCGTTTAATTATCAGTTCCATGTGTTTCATGTCCTGCCTTGTTTTCCTATTGGTTCCCCTAGTCCCTGGTTGTGTATAAAGTCTGTCTTGTCTGTCTGTTCGGGGTGCGGGCATTGTATAATACGGTAACAGCGGTAAACCTGTATGTACCGGTGCTTTGTTTTGTTTAAATAAAAATCACGGAAAGAAAGAAACCTCCGACTCGGCAATGGCTCTCTGGTCGTCCTGGGAATACGGGGCTCTCCCGGGCTGGTCCGGGTCGGGGTCGGAGGACGAAGAGAAACTACCGGCGCTGTGACAGTTCCAGTCACATCCATCTCTTCATTGAGGTAATTCAGACTCGAGAATGTGGTTTAGGACACAGTATGACTTACTATGTGCTATAAAAATTAACAAAACTTCACACGTTGTGAGCAGCCTTTTAAGGCAGAAGGGATAATTTGAGTAAGAGTGCTGATCTAGAATCAGTGTTTGTAGCAACAACCATCATACATATGACCCAAAATCAGTTTTCCTTATGACTGATCTTTGTGAATACCGGTCCTGATGTTGTCTGAAATGGCTGCCTGTAGTAGTGAAGGTTTGTCTGAGCTTGAAGGAATGAAGTGCATTTTGCTTTTTTCCATGCACACAACCCATAAACTACATGTTTGAGCTTGAGCACCAGTTTCGTCGGCAGAATTAATCGGATTTACACCTGATACCGCAGTATGAAAGACACACTATATGGACAAAAGTACTGCGACACACCTGTTTTTCAGGGTTTGGGCTAGGCCCCTTACTTCCAGTGAAGGACAATCTTAATGCTTCAGCAGACCAAGATATTTTGGACAACACCAAGCTTCCAACCTTGTGAACTTTTCTATCCCAGCATGAAAGATACATAAAGACATGACTGGATGAGTTCAGTGTTGAAGAACTTGACTGGCCCACACATAGTCCTGAACTCAACCCCATCCAACACCTTTGGGATGAACTGAAACGGAGACTGCAAGCCAGGCCTTCTCGTCCAAAATCAGTGTCTGACCTCATAAATGCTGCCTGTAGGTGTAATGGTCATACTTTTGTCCATGTAGTGAAAGTGAGTCCATGTAGTGTATAAACCCTTCAGGACTTACAAGACAGGAATGGAGGAAATGAAAGACAAAGAGACAAATTTTCTCCTTTCAACTCACAGATGACATGGGTGTTGAATGACTGATTGATAGATGCATAATCATGACTGGCAAAGAAAGTGTAGATCCCGCCCTCTAAGCCATGAACACGAACCAGCTTCAGTTCACTGATGTACCTAGGAACATTAACATAACAATGGAGAATGTAACAGAATATAACAAAAAGCCCTTTAGTTGATAAAATAGGTCTTTTCCAGGACTTTGTTCCGAGGAAAATGCAAAGAGACTAGGGAGGCAGCCAAGTCCTTTCTATCAGTGCAGTTAGTGGTTCATGTGAATAGCGTAACATTAACAGTGTTTTATTGTGACTTGAAATAATAATAATATTGATACTGAATTCAGGTCAGTTCACTGCACTGAACACTGCTCAGTCAATCAGATGTCAAACTATCTGTTTCATTATTACAGTTTTACTCACTGTTTTTTATAATATTGTTCCTGTATCACATTTGAAATAGAATGACATTTTGTATAAACATTTAGTATTTTATTTTATTGCATTAGTTCGTTTTATTTTTTTAATTTCCTTTACTTTCAGTTTTTAAACTGTCTTAATCTCTCTTTTTTTGCCAGCTTTTGTTACTGATATATTAAAATTACATCTGATCTGATTGGCTGACCTGCTTATCACCTCATTCAAAAAGCGGTCTGGCATGAAACACTCCTTATAACTTCTGCATGAGTGGGTGGGTCTTAACTGTTAAAGACTGTTTAGATTTTTTTTTTTTGTAACATCCCAGAAGAATGTTTTTGCAACTTTAACAATGTTCACATGCTAAAAAAAATTAACTAAATTCAGTCCTTTATTAAGGCCTATAAATATACTGTGAAGTATTTGAGCTGTATTTTCATGTGTAAAATATTCTCTATAAATGAAGTTATTTCACTGTGTGTTTTGTGAGGTTTCGTAACATAACTTTCTTGTAAACTCCTCTTTTGTTGATCACTTCTGACGACAGAATGATCCTCCATTATGAAAACAATTAGACAGCAAGTGCATGGTATTACCATTAGTTTTACACACTAAGAAAAACAAGGAGTACGCAGGAGTGAATATGTGTGTTTGTAATACCTGTACTGTTTGCTGTGTAGCATGATAACATGCTCTGATGTGTTTTTGAGCTCTTGGTTGTTGTAGGCCCAATAGACCATAGTGGGTTCAGGGTAGGAGGTCATTTCCACTCTAAGCGTAAGACTCTCGCCCTCTCTCACCTCCACAGTCTGGTCCTCGCTTTTTGTTAGGTTAATGAAGCCGCGCTCTGTAACACAGACCCACACACACAGATTACAGCAATAGCTTGGCCACAAATTAGACATTTGCTGTACTTTTGTTATTTGATATTATCCAAATGACAAAGCATTGCAAAATGGTTTGTTTGTTTCAATTACTTCACTTCATTACTTCACATGAAAAAAGTTACATTGTGAGTGACGTGAAAAAAACGAGATCATATATGTAAAAGAAGTGTAATCACATAAACAAAATGTGTGAACATGTAAAAAAATGTGATTACATGTATAAAGAACGAAGAATTCCATTTGCTCACCATACACGTTTAGATGAACAGTCGCCTCGGAGACACCCCTGTCATTCTGGGCTTTGCAGGTATAGACCCCAGAGTCAGTCGTCTTCACGGAGCTAATCCACAGTGTCGCTGTGCGCTTATAACCACGGGAACCAGGCACGATGTGAGAGCTGTGTGACTCCAATGCTTTCTGAATCATCAGACATCAGGAGGTTACAGTCATCAATCAGGTAAGCTGATATAAACTATAAGAATCCAGACGGCCTTCATTACCTAATGTCTCACCAGAGATACACTTTGACGTTGTCCATTTTAGCTCATTAAAATCAGAATGCACTGTGATAGTATGCACACATGTTCAGAACTATTCATCAGATTGATGATATATAGTGACACATGACCTTCACTATATGGACAAAAGTATTGGGACACAGGGTTTTTCAGGGCATTTATGAGGTCAGGCTCGCAATCTCCGTTCCAGTTCATCCCAAAGGGCTTGAGGTCAGGGCTCTGTGATAGCCAATCAAGTTCTTCCACACTGAACTCACCCAACCATGTCTTGGTGGACCCTGCTTTGTGTGCTGGGACACAGTCATGCTGGAATAGAAAAGGTTCTTCCCCAAACTGTGTCCACAAAGTTGGAAGCATGGCGCTGTCCAAAAAGTCTTGGTATGCTGAAGCATTAAGATGGAAATAAGGGGCACCTGAATTTAGTAATAAAGAGGTGTGTCCCAATACTTTTGTCCACATAGTGTATCATTTAGGTTCTAGACCACTCTCAACATACTAACCGAGCAGCAGTATGTTAGTGTGTTGCACTGGAACAAATGTTTCAGACACAGCACTGTTGGTTTTAGTGCCAATGCTGGGTTGAGAATAGTTCACTTTACGAAAATATACAGCCAAAAGTGTCCTGTGAGAGAAATTGATGTGGGGCTAAAGGATGACTGGCAAACTGTGTAAGGAAAATGATTAACTCTTGCATGTCCAGCAGATGTGTGGGTGCATTTTGTTGCGTGTGTAATGCAAGTGAGTGTGTTTACCGCTTGCTCAGGAAAGTTCCAGGTAACATGGAAGCCATAGTTGATGTTTGTGGAACTGCACAGGACCTGAAACTCCTGATCCTGGATCAGTATCACACTCTCAGACGTGGACAGACTGATGACTGGCACCGAGTCTGGAACTGCACACATAAACACACAAGTACTAAGTAAATCTAATTAATAATTGATTAATAGGAACAGTTTATGTAATTTAATATACTACTCCAGTATCTTCCAACACTCCAGATCCCTCACTGAATTAAGTGATTAATGTAATGTGCCTGAGGTAGTAAAGGCCTCAAAGAATGCCTCACAGTCTCTCTCTCTGTGTATTTAAGAAAAAAGTGACTAAACCCTCTCTGTGGTGGTAGCCTAAAGTGTATGTCTTTGTATTTGCTGTATTTTTTGGAGACTTTAAAAAAATGGTCGCCCAATTAAAAAAATAAATTGCTTAACATTTATATTTACGTATCAAACTACCATAAGGATTAAGCGGTTACAGAAAATGAATGAATAAATGAATCAGACAAGCAAAAGTGCAAGTCGATCCTCATTTTTGGTGTACATACACTATGTGTGCCTTCAGAAAAAGCACCAGAAATTTAAACATGGCAGCGTACATAGCATTCAAGACAAGGATTCAGTCTCTTTGGGAAGAGACCTATAAACATCAAGCTATGTTAACATTTCAAAAACACATTTGAAATCATATTTGCTGCTTGCAAACTGGGGAAAGTGATTACGGGACCATTTGGAATATCTTTCACTCTTTCCCATGCTTCCATATTCACGGACCTAGTCTCACTTCCACCTGGTACTGGCTTGACTTCACGACTGCCTTGCCCATGACACCAGCGCAAAGGTAACATCCCTCAAAAGCCTTAGAGACGTTGTGGATGGTGATGCCCCGCTGAGGATCGGTCCTGTAAGAGAGGCCATCTGGCAGAGGGGCGCCGGAGCAGGTGAGCAGGGACAGGTTCGTCACGGCCGGGTCCGTCACCAAACATGGCAGAGTGCGGTCCTCACCCTCGCTCACCTGTAAACTGTCCACCATGGAGTGGACAAACGCATTCTCCAGATCTGACCGTGAGGAAAAGAGGGACAGGAAAGAGAAAAATGAGGAAGGAGAAAGGAGAGAGCGAGGTGGGCAGTGGAGAAAACAAGAAAGATAAAGAAAGAGAAAAAGGAAAATAACAAAGTGGCACAGAGAAAAAAATTAAATAACAGTAAACAGACTTTCCTGGACATTGGACAATTACAAAGTGCTCTGGGCTTAGGCGGTACAGCATGAGACTTTTGCAAATTTCCCACTTGTGGGACTAATAAAGGGTTCTCTTATCTTATCTTATCTTATCTTATCTCAACCACTGTTGACTAGGTATTATTTAATTGGTGAATCATTCCCAGTAGCTCACTCATCCCAGCACGTGATAAAAAAAAATTTCTGTGTACCCAATTGTCTCCTGAATTTATTTTTGACTCATTCCTACAACTAGATAGTTACATAATGCTGCCAGATTGGGTAGGTGAGGGCTAACATGTGCCTTCTCTTCCACGTGAAACGCCACCTTATCTTTTCAACCTGCCATGCATGCAATATCATTGGACAGCTCAGAATGCTTGGAAGAGAACACAAACTGCCAGTGCTGTTACATCAGCTAATAAATGGCTGTGTTAGCTAGCTTCGTGCTGCCTGAGCAAGACTTGTAATGCTACATTCATTTATAACTGTGATATGATAAAACTACAAGAATGTGCCAAATGTGAAATGTAATTAGCTTTTTTGCAACCATGTGACTGACTGCGGTAACACCACTGTAATGTACAGCGTGATGTTGCATTCATAATAGGAGATGGGCAACAGTAAACCATTTTTCATATTTTTCAGTTTTTGCAGCAGTAGAACATTATGCCACTGTCGCTCATGAATTTTTTTTATGCTTATTAATGATTTTAAGGTGTTTATGACCTCATTAATAACCATTAATAAACAAATTCTAACCAATTAATCAACCCTTTTATGATGGTGGTTTTACTGCAAAGCAGTCCTTAAATATCTGACCCAAGCACTTGTAGCTCCTCCCGGTTTCAAGACACACCACCAGAAGAGTTTTTCTTTTTCTTAAACTGAAAAATAAACTACTGTGGTACCACTGTAGGGGACGATTAGGCATGTTTACACCATATGCAGTAATTATGTAATTTATTTATTTTGCCTTTAATGTAAAATCTGGCAGTTGATTTTATGAATCTGGCCCACGGTCCCAAGATTTGCATTACAGCTCCTGATTTGCCACATGAGGCAGCAAATCAGGCATAGATTGCACAAAATATAAATGGCACGTACACTCTGACTACAGAAAAGAAGAAAACAAAACCACGAAAAGCAGTTCATAGCCACACTATTTGCATACCGCCTTCGTAATTCAGACTAACTGGGAACATAGAGATAAATCAAGTACAGCTGCCATGAGAAACAAAGGCCTGCTCTGAGGTAATGTTTAAACCTTCAGTCAACAGTTACACTAGCTTTAAGGACCTATTCAGCATTTAATCTTGTTCCAGGAGCCACAGTGTAGGAATGGGGACAGTTGGGAACCCACATTCACCCACATATTTCCATAAGGGATAATATGCACACACCTTTCACGTAAATGTACACGGAACTCTTCTCTCCAGTCTTAGAGTTTTCACAGGTGTAGCGGCCCATGTGCTGTGGCTGGGTGGAGGCGAGGACGATGACGGCGGCCCCGTCTTCCTCCCTGCCGCCCTCGGTCCTCTTGCCCTTCTCCCGCTGCCATCGCACTTCCCCCGTGTCATCATGACAGCGTAGCTCTAGTTGACCTCCCTTCAGAATGACCAGGTGAGGAGCATTGGGCAAGATGATTGGCTTGGACCAGCCTAAAAAGGAAAACACATAACTCAGCCTTTTCCACTCTCTGTGGTTACTGCTGCTTCCTAGTAGTCGAAGACCTGCAAATTTAATCCCAGGTGGGTTCTGTGGGTCATAGACCTTCTACAGGACGGTTTAAAAGCCTAAGGTCCTTTCCTCCTAAGTACTGCTGTTTCACATTTCTGCTGTCTCAGGACTGTATTCAATCAGTTTGTCAGGTCTGGCAGAACATCCAGATAGACACAAACTGCAATTCCAGCCTTTGAAAACTTCTTGCTATAGAAATATAAACAGCCCTTGTCCTAGGAGAGCACAAAATGGTGCAGCTGCACTGAACAATACCATCCGTCTATTTTTCTTTAATTATTTCTTTCTTTCTTTTTATTTTTTAACATTTTTTTACATTTGAAAACTGCTCTTTATGTCAGCTTTGCAAGGTGTAAGACCACTAGAAATGATTCTGGATCGTCTCGGTGGTCTCAGTAGGGACGGATGATCTAACTTTTTTGTCACTGAATAATAGTGATCTGTGCATTAGGATGTACAGAAATTGTGGAGGCAATGGTATACTTGGTTTTGAGACAAATTAAAATGCCCCCCCCTCCAGGCCCCCTTACAAAACTGTTATAACTGCTATTACCCCTATATATTAATTACTTAGATATTAATCAGAAAATTGTTCACTGAAGTTTCCTTACCATTGAATGCTACCTATAGTGATTGTTAGCTCAGCAACATTTTTAGTCTTCTACCTGGAGAACAGTTTATATGAGAGTTTTGCTGCTCAGGGTAGTTAAATATAACACTAGCATTTGCACTGAATGCGATCTCTCCAAATGTTGGAGCCAAATTATGAAACTTTACCTTAGGACAAATTTTACATGGTATAATGGATGAACCACCCACCACTACTAACAGGAATGATCAACCTATGCACTACTGAATGAATTCAGGTTCTGAACTTACTGTTGGCATGTCTGTCAGAAGGGGGAGAGTTACATGTTATCTATCGAGATGCGCTACTGAGACTCTCTGTGCATGTGCAACGAGCCCGGTCCCACGAGTTTTCGTGAAGGCACCACAATATACAATCTATTCAAAATCTATTCCTTCGTTATGTTATATGTCCAGGTATTATTCCTTGGTAAGTAGTTGCACAATATGTGAAAGTACGAGATTAATTTTACTTCAACATACAATATTCTTGTCAGATATAGTTCGAATCAATAGACTCTACTGTCAATTCGCACTACGTTAGCAATTTTCGATACGGCAGCTTAATCATCAGAAGACCTGCCCTGGCCCTTACAGCTGAAAAATGTACTTCGGGGCAATGACAGGTTCAGAAATGCAGCTTTGCTAGCACACTCTTCTTCAGAATTTGACCAAATGGGCTGCTATGTGAAATGAAGCCCTTAAAAACGTCATATTTATTGTTTGTGCTAAAGTAGAAAATGACGGCTTGCTGCGCTGTTAAGAAAGTCATTACCAAACAGACATGCTAACACTAAGTTCCAAAAATGGATACAGTCATTAGTGCAGTTGATAGTGCATTAGTGGTTCATCCATTGTAAACTTTTCAATTTGTTCTAAGTTGAGGCTTCATAATTAGACTTCAGTGTTTGGACGTATCACAAACAGCGGAAAAGCTTAGCACCACAATTTAAACCATGTGTAAATACACATTGAAAAAAATAAAGCATGTTGTTATCACAAAGAGAGCGAATAAAACACTTTTCAATCAATCAGACCAATTGCTATTATTATATAATAAAAGTTACAATACTTAAATAAAAATACAGAAAACAAGAATCTTGCCTTTTAAAAGGTACAGTATGATGATTTGTGCTTTATATGACCAAGGCCATGAAGTAGCATGGTAAAAAAGTTCATGTTGATTTCAGGTTTCAGATGAGCCAGGAAAGATATTACTCAGCATTTTCCTCTCGCCGTCTAATGTCGGGAGCAATGGGGTTAGAGCTCCTGTTTACTAGACAACATATTGCAAGTCTGGTCTCAAGTGAGTATTACTGTACAAAGGCATTGTGCAGGGCGGTTAAAAAAGGGTTCCTAAGGTCCTTTTCCACTAAGTACTGCCGTTTCCTAAATGGCACATTTCTGCTGTTTCAGGCTACATTAGATCATTTCATCTGCTCCAGTCTCCAAACGTCTGCCTGGATGTTAAGTGAAATATTGGGTTTTGTAAAGGCTTTCATAACAAATACGTTAGCCGCCTTCTGTCACTCATACAGCTTAAATTAAATCCCCCAGAAGCACGGGACTGTTGTATTGTTCTCAGTTCAACCATCACATTCATGTTGACACCAAAAACAACAACCTTAACAACACAATCATACACTTAAAGTCAACCAAGCAATTCTTAGAAGATTTCTCGAGTCTGGATAAGGCTAAGTGGGCACTGTGGTATAGGGGTGTGCCTAGTCTACTGAGCAGTATCAATCAATATTATTTTACTAACCCCAGGCTTGTTTGAATGCCTAAAGAATACAACAGAGCAGGCTTTTGCGCAAACTGCCGATTCCACACTAACCTACTCCACCTAATTTCTTTTATTTCTTTTGTGTTGCAGAAGGAACACACCAAACATATTGTTGCAAGGTACAGACACGCATACAATTAGGGAGCAAAAGTAGTGATGGTGGGAAAAATATTTAACATTATTTTGTGTTCCACCCATAAACCAATGAAACATTCTTCACAGTATACAAAAAAGGCAGCTTTCTAGCCTTTTATTTAATAGTTAGTAGGTGCACCTGACATATGGCTAACAACTACATAGAAAAAATAATAGAAAGTCCATTGCTGCGTAGTCAAATTTCATAGATATTTAATGGAGCAACAACCCATCACAGTCTGAGTCAAGAAATGCCCCTGCTGTGGGACACAGGATAGTTAAAAAGTCTGGTTTGAAAGGACCTTTTCTGCTAAATACTGTTGTTTTCCTAAAAACAACAAAGCACACCGACTAAACGAACAAAAACAAAAAGGACAAACCCGTGTTTGATTGATGAGAGAATCTCACTCTGTTCACTCTGGTTCATTTGCTTTGTCTTGAGAGGCACACTTCTGCTGTCTCAGCATTAGTCAATCATCTTGTCAAGCGCAGCAAAACATCTACTTGGATGTTAACTGAAATATCAGTCATCATGTGGGAGCTTGCAGGTTCTAACACAGTACAACTGATTGCACTTCTTCAGCCTAAATGTTTAGGGTTGTTCTGTGTCTAAATTTCCAGTTCCACAATTCTGACCTGAATACTGTGACACAACGCAACAACTAGAAACACATTTGCATTTAAACTCACAAAACCAGCAGCAATGTGAAAATCCAAGGTTAGATGATGAATCAACAAATGTGGGGACTATGGGTCCTGCAGAACCATGCTAAATGAACAGAAGTATTGGGCCACACCCATTTTTCAGGTTTTGGGTTACTTTCAGTGAAGGGCAATCTTATTGCTTCAGCACACCAACACATCAGTCCCTGATCTCAAAAATACTCAACAGAATGAATGGGCACAAATTCCCACAGAAACTCCAAAATCTTGTGGAAAGCCTGACAATAAGAGTAAAAGCTATTCTAGCTATAAAGGGGGGACCAACTCCATTTTAAGGTCTATGTATTTGAATGCAAAGTCCCAGTTAATGTAATGGTCAGGCGCCCCAATACTTTTGTCCATATAGTGTACTTTCCTGCATAGCTTAGTTGCAATCTGCATTTAACATACTGGCCCTCTTACCTAATTCTACTGCATCTGATCCAGCCAGTCAAAGAATTCTGAAGAAGTTTATTAGCTGGAGCAGGTGATTTTAACTAGGCAGAAATAGCACTAACAGCTTTATGCAACAGCAAATGCAATTATTCATGTCAGAAAGCATTATGAGGAGGTATTTGTTAGCTCCCCTTTATCCCGCCCACCAATGGTCAAGACCCCTACAAGACCACCAGTAGGAAGTTCTTATGTGGGTGGTGGATCATTCTTAGCACATCAGTGACTCTGACATTGTAGTAGAAAGTTAATGTGTGTGTGTGTGTGTGTGTGTGTGTGTGGGCTACACGGAGTGGATCTCGCACACCCCAATGTCACTGGTGGTCCTAGACTAGTCCAACAAAATAAAATGTGTGGCCAGAAACATCCCACTGATGAAAGACTAGAGGATGACTAACACAAACTGTGGGGCATCATCTAAACCACAGAAACTATCATGTAAATAACTTTACATCTGCAAAGTGAACCAACTGGTCTGATGTGGCTGACGGAATGGACATACTGTGGACATACTGTTTAAAATGTCTGTGTGTCACAACCCAGTCAAATACTTTTGGGATTAACTAGAACATGAACTGTGAGGCAGATCTTCTTGTCCAACATCAGAGTCTGAGCTCACAAATGGTCTTTTGACTGAATGAGCACAGTTTCCCACATACGTACTCAAAAATTTTGTGAAAAGCCTTTCTGGAGGATTATAGCCGCATAGCAGGAACTAACACAACATGAATGGGATGAAATGGGATGTCCAACAAACTCATACAGTTATGATCAGTGCTGGCATGTGATATTTCTAGAGCAAATTCTAGAATTCAGTAAAGTGTACAGGCATAGAGCTGTGCTGTTTACCATCTGACAGATGGTTAGGCTGCCACTCATATTCACAGTCAGTGACACATTATATGGACAAAAGTATTGGGAAACACCTCTTAATTATTGAATTCAGGTGTTTCAATCATACCCATTGGTACCTTTGAGATGAACTGGAGCAGCGACTGTGAGCCAGGCCTTCTCGTCCATCATCAGTGCCTTACCTTATAAATGCTGTACAGAATGAATGGGCACAAATTCCCACAGAAACTCCATCTTGTGGAAAGACTTCCAAGAAGAGTGGAAGCTGTTATAGCTGCAAAGGGAGGCAACTCCATGTTAAAGTCTTTGTATTTGAATGCCATGTCATTAAAATCCATGTTGGTATAATGGTCAGGTGTCCAATACTTTTGTCCATATAGCATATCTTCATTGACTGATTGAAGATCTTATAATAAGTCAACTATGCATGAACAGTAAATGTCTGAGTCTCCTTAGGTACACAAAGCACTTGCATTCATGCATATTTTGAGGAAAGTGGAAATGATTTATGGAGTGATATTACATTTTAGTAAAATAAATGATTCAGGATGCCCTTTATCACACTCTAGAGGGCACAACTGATCAGTATACTGATTCAAACCTGGGTGCTGTACTTGAACTGTACTTTATTTTTATTTTTTTTTCAATGAAAAGTTTAGATATAAACAAAGTCATTCAGAGTGGTTCTATGTAAGATGCTCCATTCTAGATAAACTAAAGGTGGACAGGTACGTCTAGGGATTTGTACAGCAAAAATATTCCAAAAGTAAACTTATTTTGCCATCATTTCACCAATGCCATTATCAACATTTCCTATCAAAATTTCAGACGATGTGTAATGGTTCTTTGGTGAAACTGAATGGCAAATAAAATATTTGTGTTGTAGACATTGTGACCCCTGGTTCCCATCAAAACCACTGTAAAGAAATGCTATATTACCCTACAGTGAACCACATCAGACCACTTGGAATGACTTGGCTTGTTCAAGCCTGAGCCTTCTGACTGAAATATCTGGTATTTTGGTAAAGTTCTTGTGACAGAAGCCAGTTGAGCGTGATGTAATGGGCTCTTGTATGGAGTATGGAGCGCTGGGCCTTTCATTTGCGTGACCACGACAAGCCTGCCAGCAATAAGTCGCTCTTGTGACTGGGCCAGCAAAGCCTGGGCATGACGTCATTATTTGTCATGTGGACCACCACTGAGCCCTCCATCCACACCGCCAAAAATATGAAACACCACACGCTTTGGTTGCACAGTTGCCTCGAAGCCCTTTGCCTTGCATGAAAAGAGGTTTACATAATGTGATTTGAGCAGCTATTATTGCTCAGCTGGCCAGCTGGTGGCCTTCTGTTTGGGGAGTTGCCCCTGTGATAAGAAGGCCATAGGTTTGAATCCCAGGACTGCTAGTAGCACCACTTAGGCACCCTTGTACAAGGTACCACCCCACATACTGCTCCCTGGGTGCTGTGTTGCTGGCTGCCCACTGCTTCACTTGGTGAAGGTGTTAAATGCAGGGAAGGAATTTCACACCGTTCACACCGTGTGGTGTGTTCATGCGACTTGGGGCAGCTCTCCAAATCCCAAGACTACTAAGCACCTCTGAGGTACCCTTGAGCAACGTACCGTCCCCACACACTGCTCCCCGGGCACTGTATTCCTGGCTGCCCGTTGCTTCACTTAGTGAATGGATTACATGCAGAGGAAGAATTTTGTGCTGTGGTGTGTTCACGTATGACAGAACGGTCACTTTCACTATAAGGGGGCACTCTAATTAACATTAAATTTTTAGCTATGATGCTCTTTTAAGGGTTTAAACTATAAAGGCAGCTGGTGGCCTAGTGGTTAGGGAGCTGCCCCATATGATCGGAAGGTTGTGGGTTTGAATACCATGACTGCTAGTGGCACTACTGAGGTACCCTTGGGCAACGTACCCACACACTGCTCTTTGGACGCTGCGTTGCTGGCTGCCCATTGCTTCTTTTGCTGAGTTGAGTGAACTACAGAAAAAGAATTTCACTAAATTGTGTTTTCACGCGTGGTTACAAGGGGCCATTATACTTTATGGGCCCCCACCCCTCTCACGCGCGCAGGGCGTGAGTACCTGTTGCTTCAGTCAGAAATCAGGCGTGGAGAGATCCTGGATCGTGGTTATGCAAGTAACTGCTGGGCTGTTTTTACTAAGAAAACTAGCCCCGTTAGATGAAGGCATTTCGTGATGCTTCTTAGCCACAGCAGGTGAGAACCTGTCCCCTGGTGTAACAGCTGTAGCCCAGCGGTGAGAGAAACCCTATACACCATAGTAGGCTTTACTGCGTGGGGCTCTAATTACACGCCTATCAATTATTGACCCATTCAACGAAGCACAACGAAGGGACCCACTAAAAAAACAAATTTAGCCAAAGGCAAAGTAAAATAGCGATGTAAACTAACAACATAATGCACCAACGCCATTTTTTAGAAAAGCGATAACAACTAGCACACGCGGGAGTACGGGTCAGTGGGACAGAGAACACGAAGACTGTAAAATAACCCAAAACAATATGCAAATTAGGTAACGCAACGAGCCAATGGGAAAGACGCTGCATCAACCGAACAAACACCTGTCAAGAAAATACCACAACGTGCTGCGCGTGCGTTTATAAGCGTACACACACAGCAAGCAGCAAGTTGTAATCTCTCTCTCTCTCTATGTATATATATATATATATATATATATATATGTGTGTGTGTGTGTGTGTGTGTGTGTGTGTGTGAGTAAAGCCACCGAGAGAGAAAATCTTAACATCTAACAAAGCGAATTCTATTTTTACTATACGAAAGCGTGTGATATAATGTGAACAGCTTGTAAAAGAAAGGACTGGTTAACCGTCGCTCCTCCATCTGTCTGTAAACAGAGACACCCGTTAATCCTGTCTGCTCTCCTTTCTCACCACTCTCACAGCCCGGCTGGGAACAGGACGGTCATAAGGAGCTGGCGCCTTTTAAAGTGCATTCTTACCTGTGGGAGA
>JBBPCX010104201.1:0-22408 GCA_037974365.1 Hydrocynus forskahlii
CCCCGTGAGGATGGACTCTACAGTGCACCTGTAGAAGCTGGTGAGGACAGAGGTGGACACCCCAGCCTTCTTTAGGCGTCTGAAGAAGTGAAGTCGTTGGTAGGCTTTTTTGGTGACCGCTGCTGCGTGTTCTGAGGACTTGAGGTTGGCACTGAGGGTGACCCCAAGGAGTCTGACGCTACTGACCCTCTCCACAGCATCTCCTCCGATGTAGATGGGGGGATGAGTACCATCTTTTTGGTTTTGCTGACGTTGAGAGAGAGATTGTTCTCCTGACACCACTCTGCCAGGAGCCTCACCACCTCTCTGTGGGCCATCTCATCAGTACATATGGTTGTATGTGAATAGGTGCGACCGATGTGTTTCTACTTGTAAAGTAAAGTTGCTGTTTAATTACTGCATTTTAACTGTGCTTTAGTCCGCATGTATGGGAGTCTCTATGTAATGGAATGAGTGTCAGTGAGGGAAACTACGTTTAAGCAAAGGCTCTATGAAAATGCTGTTGCTAGGCTGTTACCATGTCATCTTAGGTGGATACTAAGGGTTTGCTGTCTGTCTGTAATGTTGATAGGGTTCAAAGAGAGGTGGCATCATTTGTATTTTTTCCGAAAATTATTGCCTTCATTCCTATGAGAGAAACAAAAAAATGAGTTCAGAACATCTGATTAGTTCAGAATACATTTTATGATTCTACACTGAAATCTGTAGGAAATTTTTACATGCTGAGTTTTGAACAATAATAAGAAGAAAACAGTTTGTTCTTAATTTAAGCAAAGCAGTTTTGTCAGTGACAGTCAAAAAGTGACTGTACAGTCTAAAGTAATGTCACACACATGTAGGGATTTTATAATTTAATTTAGAATTTCATTTAGATATTCTCCACCAGAATCAGTTTAGACTGATTCACCCTTATATTTATTAACTGATTAAGAAATAGTCCATTATTAATTGCGTATTCATTCATTAATTAGGGGTTTCTGATCAAGCAGCGTTAACTAAGTAATCCAGCACAATTCACTCGCCATTAGCTACTTATTATTATTAATTTAAAAAGCCATAGGTAATGGGTTGCAAGCCTGAAGGCACTCCACTTTTAATGAAGAAATACAGTTGCTAGTCACAATAAGAAAACATTTATTACACATATAACACACAAACATCAAACAGTTAAACAGAGTATTGCTAGGATGGATAGTAGATTTGATAGGGTAAGGAGAAACAGCTTGTCTATCCCCAAACAACAAACTTCATAAAACACGAAAACTGCCCAGTGTTCCAAAACTGGACTATGTGGACTATCTTGCACCAGAGTTTATCAAGTTAAAAGAAGCTTTTACTTGTGAGGATGCAGGGTTTCAGGCCTGGGGTTGAAGATCGGTTGGTTGAGGAGACGAGGATGATGAAGTCTCAGCAGAGTGGAGTTGCCAAGGAGAGGTGACCCAGATGCGGCTACTAGTTGAAGCAGGAGCACGAGCGCTCCACCCTAGTTGGTCCTAATCTTAAATACTCAGTGCGGGTATGATTTCTCTCTTGACAGGGTCGGCTTTTGGCGGTAAAGGAGGACAGAGGGGGGCAGCGGGGGGAAGAGCTTATCATCTATATGAACATGTATAGGATTCGTTGTTGACAGGATAAAGTTTAGTAACTTTTGTAAAGTTCATTTTGGTCACTTGAAACTTGTAAATTTGGATTCGTGGTGAGCAATGTTTTTCAAAGAGCCCACTCTGGGCTCTCCTTTCACCCTATTCACAAATAACTTTTAAAAATACATGAACCATGATTATTATCCTGTCTCCTTTGGAAATTTACTTACTCTGAGTCCCACACATGTTCAGAGATGCTTTCGGTTAGAATGGGTTAAATCTAAGAGTATCCTTTGTCTGACTTTTGGGGCAGCCATCCGAGTTCAATTTATGAGCCGGCTAGGTCACGGCTTTTAACTGAAGTGAGAATATTGTATCTAATGTCCCATGGCAATGTTTGGAGTGCCACATGTGTTTCAGGCAAAGAGACTGTACCGCCCTGAGTGCTTTAAGACCAAGAACGACAGGTTTAACTTTGGCAGTTTGGATGACATTGAATGACCAGATTGGATGACATTGGATGACAAGATACTTGTCACGTTGGGAGGTGCTCAGGGTAGTGAGGCGAGGCACAAGTGCAGGTTCTTAGATGGTTTTAATACATAAAGACACAGACTCCAATACAAAACCAAATCAAAAGGCACGAGGGCCTAACTCAAAGAACACTAAACAGAAACATACATAAGGAAGGGAACACGTGCAGGAGACATAAGGAGTGTGACGGTTGACCAGCAACTAAGACTAAAACTCAAAGAACTTAAATACAAAGCACAATCTGACAAGAACTAAGCATAAAACACAATCACTTAAACTAAAACACAGAACAGCTGACAACAAGACTACAGACACAAACATAAGTTCAAAATAAAAGTCCCAACTAAAACCCCAGCCATAACAATACTTGAAAATACAGAGAGGGTACGTTCAGAAACAAGTGGTAAGAACAGTTGGTTCCTTAGACACAAATCTCCTAATTACAAGAAATCATTCTTTTCTTTTTAACACAGAACCTTAGTTTTGCCATTTACCAGAAACAGGGTTACATTGGCTTATATTAGATGGCTCACTACAGGGAACACATTACGAATTCATGTGATTTTTCTCTGGGACTCATGTAAGAACACATAAAATGGTGCTTCTTCACGGGGGATGAAGCGCTCTTTGTGAGTGTCATAGGAAAACGGGAGGGGCATGGGCGAGTGTCTCTGGTGTGAAGCCCTTTTGTTTTAAGGGGGCTTGTGACTATCTGGAGATGGGTGAATTAGAGTTCATCTTGATTATTTGGCCAGACCCTCACTAATCTTAAGCCCGTGAGTTGTAAAAGATGTCCCAACAGCCTGTGGCGAGGCACATGCATCCTTGAGCAAACAGTGAGGCATTGTTCCTGAGTTTGGTGCTGGCCCCTAAAAAGGGGGAGGGTTTGAGCGTATGTTTCACAGATTCTGGTTCCTACACACACCAGTCACGTGATGCGCATGGGTCGACGGAGATGACGTGCATCACAGGGTATATAAATAGTAAGTAAGCAGATTCTAGTTGCTCAGACAGTTGCTGAGTCTTCAACCCTGGTTTCGTGAGTACTCACCTCTGTTTTATACCACTGTGTGTGTGTGTGTGTGTGTGTGTGTGTGTGTGTGTGTGTGTGAATGTGTATTCTGGTGGGAATCTTTTCTTGTGTTTTTAATGAGTGTTCATAGAATGACTTGCATGATTCTACCAGCCCTCTTGTGTCTGTCCATGCTTGGGCTTATCTGTCATGCTACATGAGCGAACTCCTGGCCAGGTACATACCTGTTCTCATCTCCTCATTGTGACAGAATTCCTGAGCCTATGGTAGTAACCCCAGCGGACTGAGCCGCATTGGTTGACATGGTTAATCGGCAGGGGGCCAAGCTTAATGCACTCAGACTGGAGGAAGTCAGCCTCAGGGAGGAGGTAGCTGAGCTATGTGCTAGACTAACCATACTGCAGAGTGCTCAAGATGGCCGTGCTGCTGAGGCGCCTGTGTCCCAACCGGCCGCCGCTTTTGCTTCATCCTCCTCAGCCACTTCTTCACATCCCTTGGCAAAGATGGCACTCCCCGAAAAGTGGAATCATGTAGACAGGAAGTGCAAAGTGTTTATTAATAACCTCAGTTTCATTTTTGAATTTCAATCCAAGAGATATCAATCTGACCTGAAGTGCAGAATCACACTTCTAGTCTTTCTTCTCACTGGGCGAGAAGCTCAGTGGGCTACTGCAGTTTTGATCACCATAAAGAACCGTCCAATCCCTCTTACCAACACCGCCCATGGTGTGTCCATGGAGCCCCAGAAGCTGGATGCTGTGCGTAACTGGCTTCTACCCATTTCACTTGAACAGCTTCAGCACTTTCCGTGGTTTGCTCATTTCTACTGACACTTAATCTGGGACTTCAGTTCAGTTGCAGCACCTCTTGCTGCCCTCACCAAGCCCACCAAATAACCTTTCATCCTCAATTCTGTGGCCTTGGAGGCCCTTCACCGTCTTTGCACCTTGTTCACCTCTGCACCCATCCTTCTTCATGTGGGCATAGGAGCCGTCCTCTCCCAGCGAGGTCCAGATCAGAATCTGCAGAAAATTTAATCCCACTCAACAATGGTAGGATACCACAAGCTGTTGGCCATCAAGTGGGCTCTGGAGGAATGGTTTCTCTGGATACAGGGCTACTGTGACCCGTTCATTGTATGTACCGACCATCAAAACCTCATAACCATCCAGCAGGCGAAACAACTAAATCCTCAGCAGACGTAGTGAGTTCTGATTTTTGAACAGTTCCACTTCACCATCTCCTATCATCCAGGGACGAAGAACCTCAAAGCTGACGCTCTCTCCCATTAACATCAAAGTGAGAACCCCCGGGCAGAACCTGCACCTGTCCTGCCACTACAAATTGTTGTTTCAAGTCTTCGGTGGGAGTTGGAAGATCGCATTCGCCAGGGGCAGACCTTGGAGCCAGCTCTGACTGAAACCCCTACTGGACAACTCCTTTGTGCCCACGGGTCTACGCACCAACACCCTTCAATGGGTCCATTCATCAGCCCTGGCTGGCCATCTGGGGTTTTAACAGACCCCCTCTCTACTCCAGCACGCATTCTGGTGGCTCAAGATGACAGCTGACATTCAAGTTAGTTCAGGCTTGTGTACTGTGTGCCAGGGCCAAAACCACCAACAAGCCCAGTCCAGAGGCCCTTCAACCTCTCACAGTGCCCTATCATCCCTGGTTGCATATCGCAATGGATTTTGTAACTGGTTTGCCTGATTTGGAGGGAAAAAACACCATCCTGAATATCGTGGATCATTCTCCGAGGCCGTGCACCTGGTTGTGCTCAGTGGAGTCCCTACAGCCAAAGTCACAGCTGAGATCTTATTAGAGCATGCCAAGGCGCCTGTGTCCCAACTGGCCACCGCCGCTTTTGCTTCATGTCCCTTGGCAAAGATGGCACTACCCGAAAAGTGGAATGGTGTAGACGGGAAGTACAAAGTGTTTATTAATAACCTCAATCTCATTTTTGAGTTTCAGTCCAAGAGATATCCATCTGACCAGAGTAGAATCACACTTTTAAGAGGGAAAAACACCATCCAGAATATCTTGGATTGTTCTCCATGTAGTCCAATTACATGGATTCCCCAAGGACATCGTCTTAGACAGAGGGCCCCGGTTCACAGTCAAGTTCTGGAAGGATTTTTGCTGTCTGATTGAGTCCACCTGCAGTCTCTCATCCAGATACCACCCTCAGACAGAGCGGACCAACCAACAGCTGGAGCACTTCCTCTGATGTTTTGTCGCCAACCGTCAGTGCTCCTGGGCCCGTTATCTCATCTGGGCTGAGCTTTCGCATAATCTCCTCATCTCCTCTGACACTGGACTCAACCCTTTTGAGGTATGTTATGGGTTTCAGCCACTGATGTGTGGAAGGTGACAGCCTGGGCCATCTAGTAACGGTGCTGGAGGGGGGCACTGTCACACACACCAGTCACATGATGCACATGGGTCGACGGAGATGACGCACAACACAGTGTAGATTCTGGCTGCTCAGGCATTGAGCCTTCAATGCCCTCTCCAGTCTTCAACCCTGGTTTCGTGAGTAATCACCTCTGTTTAATACCACTGTGTGTGTGTGTATGTGTGTGTGTGAGTGAGTGTGTGAATGTGGATTCTGGTGGGAATCGGTACTTGTGTTCTGAGCATTAACTGAACAACATGCGTGATTCTACCAGCCCTCTTGTGTCTGACCGATGTTGGGCTTATCCATCATGCTACACGGGCGAACCCCTGACCTGTTCTCATCTCCTCATTGTGACAAGTAACAAGTAAAGATCTTTCAGCAGCACTGTACTATAGTTCAGTTTCTACCTGCTCCTCTTCAGGTGTAAAATTCTTAGACAGGAGGCAAATCCTTGCTTGCACCTTCACCTTCTTTACAAACCACTCTTGCATTGCTTTTGATGTGTTTCAATTAGGTAAGTCTCATCGAAACAGATTAAAATATTGTCTATTATTTTCCACTACATCTCTTCATTCTTGTTTTACTTGACTATCAGTAGTGAATCAGTGCCATTTGCACCCTCTGTAGTTAAATAAACTGTAGTAAAATAAACTGAAAAATATTACAGGTATGAACTCTCATTAAAATAAAATTAGTCCACAATCAGCCTCAATAAACTTTGTAATAATGTATTAGTCTATAAACAGTCTCAATAAAGAGTCCTATCCACTAAAATTGGTAACATAAGCAATAAACAACTTAAAACTACAAATTTACTCTAGAGAGATATTGGTCGTTAAACAATTTCTCCCATAAACTAAAATAAGCTCACAAACTGCAGTATATACTTAGCACTTTACTTATTTAAAACCTTATTAAACACTCCCACACACCAGAACAGCAAATACAATATCAATCAGCACTGCTGTACACTATAGTAAGAGAAAAAAAAAGATAGCTCAAAACAACGCAATATACAATATATCCCAATACACTAGAAAATAAGCAATTAAAATATATACATTCATAGACTTGAATAGGAGACATTATTTCATAAACAACTTTAATAAACATTCCTATACAGAAACAACCACAATGAAGACTGCTATAAATTAGAATTTGATATGCTAGTGAACAAAGAACACTCACTCAGAAGAATTGCAGACATCGTTACATCACTTACCTTAGTAAACTTCTAAACACTGTAATAAGAGATATTAGCCCATTAACAACTTTAATAAACACTTCTATACACTAGTAAAAGAGTTATTGGTCAATAGTCAAGTAGGTTTTTATTGTCATTTCTACAATATATACACAGTACATAGTAAAAATGAAACAGCATTCTTCCAGAACTATGATGCAACACAAGAACAGAACAGAACACAAGACCGGTTGGCTGCGAACATTCACCCAGCCGGTGTAGACACGTCAATATAAAAGTCCCCTCAACTAAACAGAAAAGGCAGCCTCCAGCGGCCGCTGAACATGAACCAAACTCCCGGCAGCATCAACTGCCATGTCACCTCTGGCTCCCCAGAGCTGTAGACTTTGATACTGCTTTTCACGTCGTCCTATCATTTCCGACGCTGGCATTGCAGCTTGCACCTACCTCACGCCCTGCACAACTCTCTGCATCGCTACTAGCACCCCAAGTACACTGACTGTGTGCTGTCACAATGCGCTCCCTCATCGCTCCACTCTTCTATCCCAATTCAGCTATCAGGCAGAGAGAGTCAACCATCCACTGTCTGGCCTCTTCCAACCAGTCCACCTGAATAGGGAGTATGGGTACAGAATGCACACAATAGCCTCTGATACTTCTCTCTCAGTCATTTGAGTGCCAGTTTGGCTTCACTCTACCCATGCTCCCCGAACAAGAGTTTGTAAGGTGGTGAAAGCCTAGGGAGCTTTCCAACATGTCACACAATTAACAAATGTATTGCAGACCATAGTAGACTGCTTGGACCATGTTTCAGCCCTGGTCAGCAAACATGTCTCTCAACCTGGCCCCTACCCCTATACAGTAGGTAGAGCCCAATCTTTAATCAGATAGTTGAAGATACAGTACAAATACAACCTGGTCTCATTATGCCTTGTCATTTGAGCTCCATGCATAAATCTCACATTCCATGTTGCCCACCCAGCAGGCACGTGTAATCCACGTGGATTCTTGGTGAAATCCACCAAAACACGTGTAATCCACCAAAAATACCAGATCGGGCTATCTTTCAATTTAAATAAAATAAATAAAATAACATCCCATAACTAAAAAGTGCAAATAAAATGAAAATGTGTGTGTCTATTGCCATTAAACCCAATAAATTTGGTAAAAGTCTTCACCTTCAGTGTGTTGATCTGAATGTACCTGAATTTTTTTTATAATACACATCACAGCCCGAGCTTACAACACAGCAAACCCAATGAAATACACATAACACATACACAGACACACGAAGACGGTAAACTACACGTTTCACATTAGACTACACAAAAGACACCCCAAAACACTCTCCCACCCACAAAAACACGAGCACAAATAATAACTAAATTAGCTCACCCAAAACAGTCCCAAAACACTTAAAATGCTCCCCGACCCAGCAGCAGTGCATCCTACTGCAACTCTGTAATACTGTCCCCACCTGAGCCGTGGATGCCCCCAGCCACTTAAACCCCCACAAAGTCCTCAAGGTGCCGTGGCCGCCGGCGCCACCTCTGCGGCCGGCCTCTGTCACTGTCCGCATCCGGGGACAAACAGGGCCCTGGGCCTCCAGGGGTCGGTAGGGTGCAAGGCTGTCGCGGTGGAGTACCCCCACCCGCGCCCTCCTGTTCAACCTCACCTGGTACGTCACTTCCCTGAGTCTCTCCAGGACCATGCAAGGGCCCTCCCAGTGTGACATGAGCTTGGGGGACAACCCCCTCTTTCTCACGGGGCTGTACACCCACACCTTCTCCCCGGCTTCAAAATCCCTGCCACGAGCTCGCACGTCATAGGCCCGCTGCTGCTTGGCACCAGCCTCTGCTAGCGCTTGGCGGGTCAGTCCATGCACCACCCGCAGCCTCTCACGCAGATGATAGAAGTAATCTAAGCCCGGCTTACTGGGCACCTCAGGCTCAGGTGGAGCCCCGAACACCAAGTCCACCGGCATCCTCAGCTCTCTCCCAAACATCAACACCGCCGGTGTGGACTGTGTGGACTCCTGGACTGCTGTGTGGTACAACCAGCGGCAGGTGGCAGTCCCGGTCCCTCTGGTGCTGGCTGGTCAAGACGGCGAGCTGCGTGGCTAGGGTCTGATTGAACCGCTCCACCAGGTCGTCACTCTGCAGGTGGAGAGGGGTGGTACGGGTTTTTTGCACCCCCAATCGGCTACAGACCTCCCTGAACACCTCCGCCTCGAAGTTCCGGCCCTGGTCCTCTGGAACCCCGAAACGAGCGAATATCTCATCCACCAATTCGGCAGCCATGGCTGCCGCGCTCTGTTCAGGCACCGCATAGGCCTCTGTCCACTTAGTGAAGTAATCCATGGCCACGACGACATAACGGTTCCCCCTTTCCGTCAAGGGAAATGGCCCCAAAACATCCACCGCAACCCGCTCCATGGGGACCCCCACCCGATAATCCTGTAAGGGGGCTCTGGAGCGCTGCGCAGGCTCTTTCTGCGCGGTGCAGGTGTTGCACTGGTGGACAAACAAAGTCACGTCTGAGTGGCAGCCAGGCCAGTAGAACCAGGCGCGATTCAAAGTCTTGGCCGCTCCATAGTGCCCCGTGCCCGCGGCTCCATGCACCAAGGCTAGCACCACTGCCCGCAGGGACTCCGGAACAGTGAGCTGGAGTGTGGTACTACGACTTTCGGGACACAACCAGCGGCGGTAGAGCAACCCGTCCCGCACAACGAGGTTATTCCACTGCATGGTCAAGGCTTTTAATTCCGGGTCGGCATCAGAGATTTCCCCCCAGCCGGGCCACTGTAACACCCGCTTAAGATTACCATCTCCGCCCTGTTCATCACACAGCTGCTGCGCACTCAGCCCTCATACACTCTCAGGCCGCGCCACCCGCACTGTGGCAAGCTGCACTCCTGCAGCGGCACTATCTCTCGCCTCTGTTCTCTCGCAAAACCAACGTTCCCCCTCCATGCATGGATGCCGGGACAGCGTGTCAGCGTTCCCGTGCAGCCTTCCGGCATGGTGCTGGATCTCAAAATCAATACGAAGGTCTGCTGGAAGTCCAGGTAAGCTAACTCGGGAGCAGAGACCAACGCAGCCCTCAACAATGCAAACGCGTGCTCGCACTCACCGTCCCAAACAAACGGCTGCCCCCTCTGCGTAAGCCAGTGTAGCAGGCTCGCGATAGTGGCGAAATCTCTGATGAACCACCAGTAATAAGACGCCAAGCCCAAGAAACTCCGAAGCTGTCAGATGTTAGCTGGCACAGGCCAGTCCTTTACTGCGGCGATCTTCCCTGGATCGGTGGCAACACCCCCTTCACTAATCACATGCCCAAGGAACACGGTTTGGCGGTGGAACAAGTGGCACTTCTTGGGATGCAAACGCAACTCGGCACGGCGGATTGCCCCAAACACCTCGCGGAAATTACACAACTCTGTCTCAAAGTCTCTCGCATGGACCAACAGGTCGTCGAGGTAAACCACACAGCGCGAGCGTGGAATGTCCCCGAGCACCTTCTCCATGAGCCGCTCGAACGTGGCCGGAGCATTACACAACCCGAACACCATCACCCGAAACTGCCAAAGGCCTTGCCTTATAGTGAACGCCGTTTTAGGCCGCGCCTCGGGGGCTAATTCTACTTGCCAATAGCCAGTGAACTGAAACAGGAAGAGCCATCCACACAATCCAATGCTTCATTGATATGAGGGAGCGGGTAAGAATCCCGATAGTCCACGCAGAACCGCCACGAGTTATCTTTCTTCTTTACCAGTACTACTGGGACGGGCCAGGGACTGTCGGACGGCTCAATCACTCCGGCCTCGAGCATTTCCTGTATCTTTTCTTCCGCGGGGGCCCGCTTGGCCATTGGTAGCTGACGAGGTTGCAGCCGAACGGGATGCGCATCCCCGGTGTCAATGTTGTGCTTGACTAGGTTAGTGTGAGTACAGTCCCTCTCATCAGTTGCAAAAATGTCTACAAAATCATCCAGAAGCTGGTGTAGTTTCTGCCCCTGGCTACCACTCAAACCCACGCAACTACGCTCAAACAACTGGTCAACTGCTTGCTGATTTGGTGATGGGCCCGGTTGCGTTACACCCCCAACTGCGAGCCCCGACTGCATGCCCGTCCCCTCGACCGACGAAACAAGTGGCCCGTTATGAACCGCACCGTGCAACGGTAGATGCTTGGCCCCTATACGAACAGTCAACCCCACCACGTCCACGACCGCCCCCAAGCGCTGCAACAGATCCAGCCCCACAATACACCTATCCTGTATCAGCCCCACAAGGAACGGGTGTTCGAATGCTAAGTCGTCTACAGTCACGCGCACCGTCTTTTGCCCCTGCATGACCACTCACTGCCCCGTGAACATGGTGATTCTGCAGTCCGTGCACGGCTTGCAACCTGGGCCGCCTTGAGTGTCCTCCTCAGGTAGTAATCCCCCGCGAATCAGAGACCATAGACCCGGTGTCCACCAATGCCCCACACACAACGTTGTTTAGCGTACAGTCCATGTACATCCTGGCACGCCCCAATCGCGCGCTTGAACCAACAGGTGGGGAAAAGAAGACTGAGGCTCAGTTTAACTGCTGCTGGGGTACGAGGTCCACAGGCATAGGAGTGGGGCAGTAGCGTGCGATGTGGGCCGCGCAGGAAAGCTTGAAATGCCAGCTCCTCCTGGATCGCCAACGGGAACTCTGGATACCCCCGCCGCGCCAGCTGGCGAAGATCAGCAGCGAAGGTAGCAGCTCGTGCGGCAGGAGATCATCCAGGATCTGCAACGCTTTTCCCTCCAAGGATAAGGCGACCCAAACCGCCGTCTCACCCATTAAACGCCGCCGCCAGCCAAACTTGGGTGAGGAAAGTGTCTGGCGGCTCGTCCCCTCTGTATGGCGGCAGCTTTACTGGGGCGTTGTCGGCACGCCGTCGCCGCCATCATCCTCTCGTGGCCGCCGTTCGTCGTCATCAGCCACCGCTGACGGGGGAAATGCGCCGTCTTCCTCTCGCGGCCACGAGTCGGACTGTCGGCGCGCCATCGCCGCTTGTCATCAGCCGCGGCCAACGAGGAGGACCCACCATCATCCTCTCGCTGCCTCGCGCCGTCGGCGCCCTCTGCTGCCAGCGGCTGGGAACCGCTTCGCCATCTTGTCACTGGCTGGGGAGCGCTGGAACTGGCTTTCTGTGGTCTGCCCATTCAGGGAACTTCTTCTTCTTCGAATTGGGCCCCTCTATCTGCTGGATGAGTTCTTCCGATTGCTATCAGCGTAGCCTGCTCCATCATCCCACTTCTGACACCAATGTAATGATCCAAGTGTGAGATTGTTAAGGGAAGTGCCGGAGGGCATGCAAGAGCCATTAAACTCGCTGGAGAGAACCTCCACGGATTTATTTAGAAGAGCTCTTTACAGCAGTGGCTGTACAGCTTTTTACAGCAGTGTAAAGGGTTAACACACATCACAGCCCAAACTTCACACAAACATAGAACTCAATGGAATACACATAACACATCACCTAGCATGAGGACGGTAGGCACACATTTCACACGAAACTACACAAAATACACCCCAAAACACTCTCCCACCCACACAAACACAATGAACTAGAACAATAACTAATTTAACCCACCCAAAACAGTCCCAAACACACAAAATACCCCTCCCGAACCAGCAGCAGTGCATGCTGGGAGCACACCACCCTAAGTAACTCCGTTACAATATTGTCAACTATAGAGGGAGGAAAAGCTGGATTTGAAGCCACCGGCGTAAGTGTAGAAATCGACTGAAATCCAAAGTATCGTCGAAGTTGTTTCAAGATCTTCAGAGTGTTCTTGTCACATGTATTTTTTGTAAAAGCAGAGTAAGGGTTTAGGATAGGTGAGTGAGCGAGAGCAGACAGTGATGCTGGTCTAGATGAAGCTGCCTCCATCTCCAGCCAGGATGGGGGTGAAGACATCTCCTCCCTCCTCAACCAGTAGTGTATAATCTTTAGATTGGCAGCCCAGTAATAAAATCTGAAATTCGGTAGGGCTAGACCTCCACTTGCTTTAGGCCTTTGAAGCAGCTGTTTACGCATTCTGTGTGTTTTCTTGTCCCAAATAAAAGTTAAAATTAAGCTATCGATCTTTTTGAAAAGGGTATTCATAAGCAAAATTGGCAAACACTGGAATAGATATAGGAATTTAGGAATTTATGTTCGTTTTTACAGCATTGACTCTAGCAGTTAGAGATAGTTGGAGCATAGACCAACGATCTAAGTCTTCTTTGATGCGAGTGAGTATAGGGTAAAAATTGGCACTCACCAAGTTTTCAAATTTGTCTGTAACTTGGTTGCCGAGATAAGTAAAACTATTATGGGCTATTTTAAATGGTAAACTATGTAGTGGGATTTTTTTTCAGATTCATTAAGTGGCATCAGTTCGCTTTTACTAAAGTTCAATTTGTAACCTGATAATTGACCAAATGAAGTTAAGGTATCAAGTGCTGCAGGGATAGAGGTTGAGAGATCAGAGATATATAATAACAAATCATCTGCATATAAAGACACCTTATGTTCATAACTATATCTGACAATGCCATGGATAAGGGGGTTGGAGCGTAGTGCTATAGCGAGAGGTTCTATGACAAGGGCGAATAATAATGGGCCTAAGGGGGAGACCTGACGGGCTGACCGCTGTAAAGGGAAATATTCTGATTGATTGTTAGATGTCCTCACTGCAGCTTGCACGGACGAATAAAGAAGTTTTATAGAATCTATGAATTTTGGACCAAAACCAAACTTTCCAAGGGTATAAAAGAGGTACTTCCACTCGACTCTGTCAAACGCCTTCTCTGCATCTAAAGATATTATTGCTTCAGGAGTCTTGGTAACTGGGGGTTATATATAATGTTGAATAAACGGTGAAGATTGAAAAAGGAATGTCTATTTTAATAAAACCAGTTTGATCTGGAGAGATAATTGATGGGAAGTTTGGCCAGAATTTTATAATCTGCATTTAACAGGCTAATTGGGCGATATGAGGCACAGTCGAGAGGATCCTTATTTTTTTGAGAATTAAACAAATAGTTGCTTGGGTAAGAGTCTGTGGGAGGGTACCCTTGGCGAATGCTTCCCTATACATTTAAATTAAGATAGGAGCCAATTTGGGGAAAAACTTCTTATAAACTTCTTGAATCGGTGAGTTGAGCCGTCCGGTGTGGTCAGTCTTAGAACTGCAGGGTAAATACACATCCATGAACCCCACTTCTTATCCACTATGGTAATGTAGTCCGGAAAGATCGAAACTTTCTTGCCCTTATAAAGGAGGGGAAACAGCTCTCCAGATTTCTTTAAAATGTCATTTCTGTGATTATTAAATGCTGCTGCACTACTTTGTCTTCTATGTCTTTTATGTCTCATGACTTATGTTCTGTCTGCGAAGGGGTGGTTTCAAGCAAGCATTTCATTGTGCTCTGTACGCTGTACTTTGTATATATGACAATAAACCTCAACTTCAACTTCAACTTCAAGTTGCTGAACACTGAATGGTGCTAATTTATGCAACCCATATAAATACTGACACTTCCACTGAGGGATTTTGTCCTTTTTTTTTATAGATTTTTGAATCTATAATATTGGCCACGTTTAAATTAATAGAGTAATCTAACCTGAAAACAATATTGTGCAATATTACGACTTGGTCAATATTTTCATTACTTAATATTACTTAATAGTACTTAATTACTACTGATTTTCTAATAATGCAATAACTTATTCCAAACTACCATTTGTGTCAATAGTTTTTCCACATATTATACCAAGCATGTCTGTATGTAGCATAGTCTATTCATATTGTGGTGGTTTTCTCTTTACAGATTTTTATTTAGATTTTATTTAGACTTTAGATTTTATTTTTATTTTACATTATTCTTGTGTCTCTGTGTCTTGTGTCTCTCTATGTCTTTGTGTGTTGTGGCAGTCACCACATAAGCAATTTACTCCGGGATCGATAAAGTTTTCTGATTCTGATTCTGAAACAGATGAAAGTTTGGTCAGGAACAGTGATGCACAGTTTTATTTGTATTTCCACCCAGGGTTCTCCCCAATTTAGAACTGTATAACACCATCTGCTAGTTGGGTCTCCCTGAATCACGTGATAACCCCCAATGCTGCATGGGCATGGGCTGCATTGTTTTGAACTGGACAGCTCAAGATGCTTGGACAACATCACTGGACAGCTCAAGATGCTTGGAGGACAACATTAACTGCTTATTATGTGCTAATTCACTAATGCTGGGTGAGGGCAGAGCAGGAGGCCATCCTAGGTTCACAGATGGCTGTGGCAACACCATTGGCATCAATGTCTCTAAGAAACAGTAGAAATCAATAATTGCCCAAAACTTCCGTTAACCTGCTCAAAACTGAATTCAGTTCTTCATTTAAGTGGTCAGATTTGTAGATGCAGTTCATGATACAGTATGATGTACAGTGAGTACGGTCTGCATTTAAAGTTTCAAAAGGAAGTGTGATAATAGGGGATTGACATAATAAGCAGCACACCACCAACAACTCAGTTAAACACTCAAGTCCCATAATGCAACTCCATGTGGACCTCATAAACAGTTTCAAAATATGTTGAACTGTAATTCTCAATGTGTATAAAAATGTGAGTGTCTGTGGAGATCATTGTGTAATTGCCGGTGTAGAATGTGGGGGCATTCAGTGGCACATAACTGGATCAAGTTTACCCAGCCCAGCAAACTGAGATGCACACACATACACATAGACATTAGCAGAGTAAATTTGTTCCTGGCAAGCTTGAGAAACACCAAGGGGAAAATCTGTTTTAGTGCCAATCCATCTCACTTACTCTCTATTCAACTGAAGCAAAGAGCAGAATGATTGCAATAATATCCATCACATGATATTCTGCAGAAGCCAAATAAGTGACGAGATCTGTGCGAAAAGAGAAATGGTTCAGAGGGACCTCTTGGCCCATAGAGACAGTCTCCATGGTGATTGTGGTGCCAGCGATAGGCTGTGCTACCCAGAGCAGCTTTTGATTCACACTCTTAAGGTATTAGGCATAGTCTTATAAAACACCCTCTTCTATTGACAGTGCAAACAATTAGTGGCCATTACAAACTAGACCATTATATGCTCATTCAGACAAATATGCCTAAACTGAAGCTGGTGAACTTTAGATTGAAATGAAATCACAACCAGTCTGTGAATAATGGAACAATGTCTAATCTCCCCTCAATTGTTCAAACTTCAGTGCCCTGAAACAAGTCAAGCAAGAAGTGTCTTGGTTTCTGTTTTTTAACCAAAAGCTCTACAAAAACAAGGTTCACAAAAAATTATTATATGAACAAAGCTATAGAAAAAAGTTATTTTTTTGGTGAGGGAACAGAACCTCCACATAATCACTTAAAGGGCTCTTCTAAGAAACTGTCTGAATGCTCTTTAAACATGGTTGGTCTGTTGATCTATTGATATCTCTTTAGGCAACCACAGTAAGTATATCTTTAGTATGCAGATTCCTCTATTTACTGAGACAGCAAAATCAAAAATGTAAATAAACACTAAACAAAAAAAACCTAGTGATGCAGTCTCAAAATGAAATGGAACTAAACTGAAAATGACAGTTGGGGTTCAAATCCCAACAGCTAATGTCAACACTGAGATACCCTTGAGCAAGGTACTGTACCCACACATTGCTCCCTAGGCGGCCCTCGTTGGTGGCAGCACACCACCTCACTTGGTGAATGGGTTAAAATGCAGAGAAAGAATTTCACATTGTTCACATTGTGCTGTGGTGTGTTCACGTATGACTGTAAGGGTAATTAAAATTAAATTGAACAGAACTACAACAAAATCGAAACTACAGCAATCCTATTAGACAGTAAATTAGAGCAGAGTGGGCTCAAATTCATTTCAGAAAACTGTTGGTGAGGGCAGGGGCATCTCTAGGGCATTTCCAATAGAACATCTACCATCCCTCATCTGTCGTGGTAAAGATATACATCTTTGGGGCAATTCAAGCTATATGAGTTTGGAGCCATGGTCATATTTTTTCGTCTGTGTTCATCTTACTGCTTCTAGTTGGGCTGTATTTTGGTGGGTCTAGGGTTTTTTGGTTTTCAGCCTGTTAGCGGTTGTGATAATGTAGGCCTGTTTAGTTTCACCTAGACTCTACTCTAAAAAAACCTTTTTTGTCTGGAAGTTGAGTGGCCATGCCAAATTGAAAACCCTCTTGACTTAATTTCGTCTAGGCTGTTTCTTAATAGTACTTTGCTGTGCGTGTGTTTATTTCCAGACTTCGGGACAAGGAAGACTGGGGTTGCTTGTGTAATCTACTCCAAGTAGTAAAATTATATATAAAATTGTAAGGCAAGGGGTAGACACAAGGCATGTATTTTTGCTCTTCAGGCATGTCAAATAGCATTGGTAACTTATTTTTGCTTAGAGAAGAATTTAATATTGTGTTAGTTTTCTGGGGGGAATTGTTTGTATTTTAGTTGTTTCTTGCTTTGGTACTGTTCATGTTCAGACTTTGAATACAGCAGCATGAACTGAATTGTGTGCATGTGTAAATACTTTATCCTGAGTAATCAGTATATTGAGGGGGTTGGGATTTTTCTTGTGATATGGCTCATAGCTGTAGGTGTAAATAAAACAATACATAATATTCATGTCTTTGTTGTATGAATCCTCCTTAGGCATTGAGCAATCACCACATTATCAAACGAAGCATGTTACTGACCTCCCTGGTCTGCTACAGGGTTCCAAAAATAGAAGTAAAGAAATTAATTAAGGGACAACATATGTTTCATTATCTACAACAAAGTTGTAGATGTGTCTTCAGATATGTTGACCATGTAAAATTATTCAATGTCTGCAGGAAAATGGATATATCAGGGCATCTCATCGCTCTAATGAGAAACCTCTACACTGATTAGTAGGACACAGTCTTGAAAATGGACACATTGGTTCCACTGTGGCAAAGAGCTAGTCAAAGCTACATACAATTACCATTCTCGTAAAACCATTCTTTCCCACCAACAGGGCATGGGTTCTATTGTGGTTTGGAACAGTTTGACCAGAAATGTATTGGTTCAGAAACTTAAAGAGATGATTCCCAGCTGGAACCAAAAACAGCAATGAAAATCATTGGACACGTTATTCTACAGTTACTACGCTTACATCTACTGTTCACAATGTTTACTTCTGTTGCATCTTTAGATGCATCTTTACATACAATGGTAAAAACATGTGCAGGTTAGGTCCATGGCACCAAGGTAAATAGACCTGATTCAAGAATGTGTTCCATGATGGTGGAAAAGGGGTAGGAGAGTACATTGGATGGCAAAAACAAACAAACAAACAAAAACACAATCCATCAAACACATAGATCCCTGAGCCTCACAATCCACTCAAAACCCAGATAACCAAACTAAAGGTTATATGTTATGAGAAGAACCGATTCTTTGGAAAAGACAATTTTGCTTGGAACAGCTAAATGTGAAAAAGGAAGACGTTAGCCAGCAATAAGCTATATGAATACAATCAGATATATCATGAATAAACCATTAAGAAGCCTGAAGCATTTCTGGAGAAACATTGTTCATATGATTTCAAAGAGTCAAGGAATGTCTTGACAGGTAGTCAATGGGTAACACTGCAAATCTCCTGGAGAAGATTATGTTATACAAGGAAATTTGTTCCCCCTTCATCACAGCCTATAGTTTTCTTACACTAGACAGTGGAACATTGCTATTTTAATATATTCATCTACAAAACATTAGTGAGGTTAGGTACCGAGGTTGGATAATTCAGGATACCGAGGTTCGGTACCGAGGTTAGGTACTGAGGTTGGATAATTCAGTTGTGCATTAGGCATGGTGGCCTGAGGCTCATGTATGGCTGCTACAAAGCATTCGTTCTTTCAACACTACTTTTCAACGGAGAATATACAAGCTGTATGTGCAACTGAATACCTGTGTCAGCAGCTGATGTTAACTGTAGTAGATGAATTCACTAATTAGAAGCAGTGTCAGGTTGCTCATGGAAATTTAGTGTAGGTCCACAATTTTTTGAGACCTTCTATCCACACTGGTAATTTAGTCACCCTTGTTTTTTGTCATTAAATACTATGTCATTTTGTTTGTTGTAGTTTGTATGGGTGAGAAAGTGTGTGTATAAAAAGAGAAGAGTGAACATATTCTAGAGCTGCTCTGAACAGAGAGAAAGTGTCAATTTTGTTTTCTTGTCAGCGTTGAGCTGCATAAATTTGCACATCTTTCTTCAGTATGGAGCTATTTTTGCACCTGGTAAGCTAAGATTTGAACTTTACACAGTGATGAGATGAGGTATGTCTTATAATGGCTCATCAAGGTTTTATTATACAGGGCCTTGTTAAAGTACTCGCCTGTATTAAAAGTCATTGATTCATTTTGCTCTGATACAGAGTTTTGAGGGACGGCCTTGTCTAGGCACTGCATGGGTGGTAGGATGCAGCTTATTTTCCTGCTACTGACCCAAGTTGTTCACTGGGATACTTAAACATATGGATATTATGTTGTAGTCCTTTCCTATCTTAAGTATAATTTAATCTCTACTGTCTTTAGAATACTGTTTTTCAAAGACTTACATTCTGATAAATGGTTTCTGAATTAAGGATGTCTTTTATTCACATGTCTTTCACATATCTTCAATATGCTCATACTTGGAGCGTCTATGGCACAGGAGTTGAAACAGATAGTAATTTTTATAACAGACTTGTATATAAAACCTTTTTTTTGACTGATCACAGAATTATGGTTTCATATGAAAATGTTTATATTGATTTATCTTCCTCTGGCAAGCTGCTTTCTTATTTTTCTTCTGCCGTGACCAGCTGCTAAAATCACAAAGAACAGATACATTACTACCATTGAAATGTTGTGCGCCAGTCATTCATGAAGTTCCATTAATAAATGCTAAATAGATGAAGTAAAGATTTGTTACATCTCAGATATATGAATGTCAGGAACCCTCACCCTAAAATTGTCCCTTTTGCACATAAAGGTACTGTCTATTTCCAAATAAAAATGGGGTTTGGTGAGGAGGCACGATTTGTATGAAATTGACACTCAGATATTCCAGACATTTTGTGTCAGTTGTCTACAATGCACAAGGAGTCACATTAGAAATGCTGTCAGTCCTCTTTAAGCCACAGTGAAATGCTCATGATATCTTTTGGCTTTGCCAAAACAGCTCCACTGACCCAAAAAAAGTCCCTGCCTACTTGAGAAACGTTTTGTTACAATTTGCAGAAGTGATCATGTGATATAAGCTGCCATGACATCAAACACTATGACATCTGTCAGGCCTGTTACTGGCAAAACATTATATAAAACAAGTAACACATTTAAGACTTACTTTTATAGTGATTTTGTCACAGTTAATACAGTGTCACAGTGTTATTAGGTATGATGCAAAGTGGAGGACAATTGTGCAATGAAATCACTGTAACACAGGACCTTAAAAGGCTGATTGCTTTCATAAAATATGATAGAAAATATACACTTTAGAAAATATAAAATTATTATTCATAATTTCCCTATTCTGCCAAGTATTATACAATACATGGACAAAAGTGTCTGATACCTGAACGTGACACCTGTAGTGTGTCTGTGGGAACTGATGTCCATCAACATTAGCAACATCAGAAGAAGAAGTGTGCATCAAAACCTGGGTTTTAAGTGGCCTATCAGTAAGCCATGTGTGCCCGGTTCCATACTGGACACTATGGATTTCACACTTTACATGGCACACTATGTGAAAGTCACCATTCTGTCATACATGAACACACCACAGCACACAGTGTGAACAGCACAAAATTCTTCCTCTTCATTTAACCAATTCACCAAGTGAAGCAGTGGGCATCCAGGAACACAGCGCATGGGGAGCAGTGTGTGGGGATGGTACCTTGCTCAAGGGTACCTCAGAGGTAAGGAGTGAGGACTGCGATAGAAGCCTTTTAGCATGTTTCCTTGCTGATCAGCCTAGTTCTAGTTATGAAGTCATCAGCCCCCCTGTTTAAACAAAAACACTTTATTACTCTATACATTTCCTTGGTGGCCCGTGCAGTCACAGTCTACTCTTAGCACAAAAGTTTTTAGGGAATTGATGCCCTAAGGCAAAATTCAGTGGCACCGTAGGCATGCATATATTGAGTGCCACGGCTTTCAATGCAGCTCAGCCAATCCGATTTTAAGATAATATAAGATAAGGACCAGAACCATACAGTTGTAATACTGTATGGCAAATAAATATTAGGTATAATATCATTATTGTGATTATATTAATGGAAAGCCATTTTAGGCTGGCAGTACACTTAGAGTCCTGTTTGTGCAAGCACTGTGACTTCTGATTTTCTGTTGTAATGAACGTGGCCTTGTGTGGTCACTTCTGTGATTTATTAGTGGCAAATAAAACTACAAAAGTGTTAATATTCTTCACTGGTCTTTCCTTATTCTCTTTCACATTGTTGCTTTCTTTAGTCCAACCAAGCTTTAATCAAACTGGAATGCATTAGCCTCAAATGCATGTGTGTGTATATGTGTGTGTGTGTTTTTGCATGAGCCAATCCACAGAGACTGCTGTTTTAGCATAAGAGATAAACTGAGCCTGTGTTCCATTTGGGGAGGAAAATGATTGTGATTTGGTGAAATCATGTATGTGTGTGTGTGTGTGTGTATGTTTGGTAATGCTAAAGCATATTCTTGCTGTGATATCAGAGTCTGCAGTAATTTTTGCATTTGCATAAGCTTAGGCTGTGCCTAAAGGTTGACTGCTTCTTTCAGATACTGAAGTGGCTCTGTTTTTTAATCATGCAAAATCATTTTTGGTTCGCTAGTGTGAAGATCACAAGCACATGTGCCATTCGTAAACAAGATGCCCCATAAGCAGATATCTGAGGAGGATTTTGCGCTTGTTTTTCTTTTGGTAAATGAAGTGTAGACAATTTTAGCTGTGTCATACTGATTTATTTTTCTGCAACCAAAATGTTAGATAGTTTTAGTGGACAAAAAATAATACTCTTGTAGTTGTGTATTGAGCTTGTGCTCATTTGTCTATAATATAAAAGAACAAACTGTAATCCAAGAATATGTCAGAACTTTCTCTCTCTCTGTGTGCAACATTGGCTATGAGGCTAATGTTGGTAAGACTAGAAATCAATAGTCACCTAAATCTTTTCTGTAAGTACATAAATAAATACAGTAGAATTGGTGCCCAGAATAGCCTTATGACTGTTTTGTAAATACCAGCACAAAAACAGTTTGTTTATTCAAAGGGATTAAGTCATAAAACTGCATGTCTTTTTGATACACAAAACCACATAAATGTAAAAAAAAAAGTAATGTGGGACATGGGATATTTAAAAGCACTGAATGCATCAATGTGGGAGAGAATCAGCAGCTGCTGATTTATTAGGCACCCTGCTGAATGAGCCGCCCGCACCAGGCTTGTTTGGTACACCTTTTCATTCACTCTGTCACTGTCTCTTTAAAGATGGTATGGTTAGGACAAGTAGTCAAGTCAAGTAGGTTTTTATTGTCATTTCTACCATATACACAGTACACAGTAAAAATGAAACAACGTTCCTCCAGGACCATGGTGCAACAC
>JBBPCX010104229.1:0-22401 GCA_037974365.1 Hydrocynus forskahlii
TGTAAAGCTGCTTTGTGACAACCTGGTTGTAAAAAGCGCTATATAAATAAAACTGAATTGAATTGAATTGAATATATCTACCTATTTAGCCAACAGCACTTTAGCCTTGTCCACTCAAGCTGAAGTTGTAAGGAGTCTCACTGCTTTTTTGAGGCACAGTTCAGAGCAGTCAAATGTTATAAAGCACCTTTACATTTATCAGCAATACGGATATCAGGCACAGTAACAGTCTAAGGGATTCAGAGAAGTTGGAAAATGGTCATGTAGAAATTTTAAATGTTTGTGCAGATTTATTTACCAAAAACAGTCATAATTTCTACATTTTCTACATTTTAAACATTACTTACACAACAGACATGCTGATGCTTCCAATCTGTCCACAGCTTTCTTCTCTGTATTGCTTCCTACATAACAAATCAGTGCAGATTTAGTAAACATGTACACCAAAAGTAAACACTAAAATGTATTATCCCGTTTCTGGGTAAAATATGGACTCACTCGCTCTCAGAGAGGTGAAACAGTGAGAGGTCTTCAGGAAATACCAGCCTCTCTCTCTCTCTGTCTCTGACAGAACAGCATCCGGAGCTCAGTTTCATTTTCAGAGAACAGAGACTGGGCTCCTCCTCCAGAACAGGGGGAAACAACAGAAAATTAAGGGCTAGAGCCACAACACTCCAGCCTAGTGGCTCAGCTAGAGAGCTTAGTGGCATTATTAAAGCGCTCAGTGGCTCTGCTAGGAGGCACCTAGGGGCTCCTCTACACTCCCTAGTGGGGCTGCTGCCTCTACACTCCCTAGTGGGGCTGCTGCCTCTACACTCCCTAGTGGGGCTGCTGCCTCTACACTCCCTAGTGGGGCTGCTGCCTCTACACTCCTTAGTTGAGCTGCCGCGGCACGTACCCTCTTCGGAGCTGGAGCTTCTGGGCTCTGGAGCGAAGCTTCTTGGAGCCGATGGCTAGGCGGCACGGCCTCGTGGGACCATGGGCTGGAAGGCTTCACCTCGTGGGGCTGCTGGTTTGGCGGCTTTGCCTCGTGGAGTTGTTAGTTGAGGGTAGTGACCATGTTAGCGACCAGCTCCTCGAGGCACACCAGCTGGCTCTGTTGTCCCTCGACCCGCTGCTCACTGGGTTGCGTGGCTTTGTGGGTCGTGAGCATTGCTGCAGTGGGCGGTTGGCCGGGGGCAACACCCAGCCCTGCGTGCTCATCCAGCCGGCCCTGTTGTTGCTCAGTGTGCCTCTGGACCTCCTCTGAGGCAGCGCTGGGCAGTGGGCTCAACCGCTTAGCTTCCCCCAAGCACCTGGCTAAGCTCTGCAGCTGCTGAGGGCGGCTTTGGGTCTTGGGAGCCCGAGGCGGCCGCGAGTGAAGCTTGCTGGTCCCGCTTGGGACTGGTCTGATGAGGCGAGTCGTGCATGAGCCTGGATGGGCGAGTCCAGGTGGAAGAAATGGACCCCTCGGGCAGCCGGTCAGCGGGCCGGAGATGGCGGTGTCATGAACCGCCTCGCCTCATTCGCCACAGAAGTCCTGCCTCGCATAATAGCGAGTCTTAGCGGGAGTTCCTCTGCGCACAGACTGAGAGCGGGAGGGTCCACGAACACCGCCGGGTCCAGAATCGGCAGAGCATCCACCCATCTGCGCCACTGTGTTGGGTCAGTTCTTCTGTCACATCTGGGCCGTGCCCGTCCAGGAATGAGGCACAAAGGCAGACTGACATTCTCTTTCTCGCTTTTATTTTCCAAAAAACACAAAACAAAAGGCACAAAACAAAACCACAGAACAACCTAGATGAAGTGTGAGGGAGAACCGACAACGGTGAACTGAAACACACACACCTATGTAGTGCACCCCAAAGCCAAGACACCTGGGGGGTATTCCATGAAACTGGATTAAGGGAAAGTCTGGCTTACTTCGAAAAGGCTTAGTGGTTAGGGTGTTGGCCCTGCAATCAGAAGGTTGAGGGTTTGAATCCCAACTGCTAGTATCACGACCGAGGTACCCCTGAGTAAGGTACCGTCCCCACACACTGCTCCCCGGCACCCCTCGCTGTCGGCAGCCCACTGCTTCACTTGGTGAATGGGTTAAAATGCAGAGAAAGAATTTCACGTTGTTCACATTAGAGGTCCGCACAGGACTGATTTTTCATCCCGCTCCTGCAAGTTTCTGTCCCGCTCCCGCCTGCTCCCACAGAAATGTGTAATATTTTGACTCGCTCCCACCCGTATCTGGTATGGTTTATCCCGCTCCCGTCCGCTGAATCCCACAAGCAAGACTGGTGGAGTATAGGGTAGGCCAAAAATACCGGACACATTTTAAATGCTGTAATATCTTGGCTTAAAAAAATTAAATAAGGTACCAAATTTATTTGTTGCCTTACCAACATGCAGGGATTTATGAAACATAGGCTATATTAATGTGGGCACGACTCTGGCTGCAAATTAAAGATGTCTAAGAGTAGAGTATAAGAGTAGATTTGGCTAACCAGTCTTCCACAAAAAAATACAACCAACAATGTTTCTAACTAGGCTACAGACCTGAATTTAAAAAATATCTAAACAGTCTCAATAGAAACATTTCACAGTCCAAATGAGAGAAATATAGAGAAATATTGAAATTTGTGGCTTATAAAAACTAAATAAGGTACCAAATTTATTTGTAGCCTAACTAACATACAGGAATTTTTGAAACATTGTCAGGTCTGGGCCAGCGGCCAGTATAGGCCGCTATTATTTTGTATTAAGCACAGGTCTTGGGACTCTTATTTTGGTGTAGTGTATGTTTGTGTCTTGTCTCACATAGTCAGCTGTCGGGTGTTTATGTTAAGTGATTATGTGTCATGCTTGGTTGAGTTCTGAGTCTGCTGTGTATATAAGTTCTAAATGTCTGTATTCAGGTTGCTGGTCAACCGTTCACCACAGCCATAACCTCGAACCTCACTATTCCTCTGCCTATTGTGTCTTCTATGTTAGATGTGCTTTCTGTTTAAGGTCCTCGTGCCTCTTTAAGTTCTGTTTATGAGTCTTGTTTCATAAACATCCATCTACTGGAACCTGCACTCGTGCCTCACCTCACTCCCCATGCACGGCTCGACGTGACAAACATAGGCTATATTATGTGGGCACGACTCTGGCTGCGAATTAAAGATGTCTTTTATATAAGGGTAGATTTGGCTAACCAGTCTTCCACAAAAAAATACAACCAACAACGTTTCTAACTAGGCTACAGACCTGAATTAAAAAATATCTAAACAGTCTCAATAGAAACATTTCACAGTCAAAATGAGAGAAATATAGGGAAACACTGAAATTTGTGGCGCGGCTCTGCGTTTATTCCAACCTCAGTCAGTGCTCATTGCACTCATTGCGCTTCCATTCTGCCGCCTGGCGTCACAGAGACTCCTGCGCAACGCAAACATCCACAGGTTAGGTCGCCTACCACAAAAACAAACTGTAAAATGTATTCAAGGCACATGTATACTTTGCAGGAGTCCAGAGAACAATGTCTTTGTCCCGCTCCCGTGAACATATATCTCTATTCCCGCCCACTCCCGCAAGAAACTCTCAAATGTAGACCTGCGCCGCATGCTATTGCGCCGTGTCCCGCGGGACCCGCCGGTGTCCCGCCCCGTTGCAGACCTCTAGTTCACATTGTGCTGTGGTGTGTTCACATGTGACTATAAGGGTTAATAAATAAATTAATTAAATTAAGGTAATTAAGGTCAGGCCTATTTAAGCAGCCCTGAATGAGACTGACACCTGCCTGGAGAGTCAGGCCACCAGCTCCAAGGGACTTTTATGTTGGGGGTGTCTTTTGAACTGTAGGAATGTTATACACAGCAATACTTTCTTCTACAGGGGAGTTTAATGGAGTCTTGCTTAGGGACAGGAGTTATGCCTGCCTGCCATACCTTTTAACCCCTTACCCAGAACCTCAACCCCCTTACCCAGAACCTCAAACTGAGGCAGAGAAGGCAGGTAACACCGCCCACAGCAAAAAAAAGGGCATAAATCGAGATGATCTTTGGACAACAAAAGTCGAGGTTCGACATTCATACACACCACATTTCTTTTAGACCAACTTTTCAGGCTAACATTTCTTTCTGTAGATTTAGGTGCCTGAAAGGCCTCAGTGTATGGCCAGACTATGCAGGCAATATTGTGTAGTCCTAGTCAACATTGCACACATACGCCGGGAGAGACGCCCGCGCTGATGACGGAGGAGCAGTGGGAGGACATTCCTGCTCCTGAAGAGGGAACAGATGGAAGGAGTGTGAGGAACCTTTATAGAGATATTTCACAGCCACTGGTGATGGTCATGCCTCCACCGTTCTTAATTTTTTTAAAAAGAAAAGAAAAAATACACATGCTGAAAATTGAGAATTTTTTTTATTCAAAGATGTGTATTAATCAGACATTTTTTGAAACTGTAGGGAAAGAGAACAGAAAATGAAACTGTTCAAACCATATGACTTAGTGCTTCAAGTGTGTACTTTCATCCTTCTCTACCTTCTTGATGTCTAACAATTTTTATCAGAAGCCTTTTGTATTCAATGTCTAGCTTCTCCCTTTCAACAGACAGGAGCAGCTTTCTTTTATAAATGGCACATATATCCTGTGACGAGGGATAATGGGTCACAAAGAAGCTTAGTATGTTGGTTATAATAAGTAGCAGTTACTCTCTTCTCTCTTTGCTGAGGTGGTGTGGTTTAATCCTGCAGTAAAGTTTAATAAATTCTTAATAAGTTCTTCAGACTCCAAACACATCCAAAGCATTTCATATGTGGTCGTACCTCTGGCATGTCAGTGTCTGCTAACACGGTTTCCTCGTCAACAGCCCTAGATGTACTGGGGCGATCAAACTGCAGAATGAGGAATAGTAAAGTTGGTGAAGCAACAGAAAATTGCATGACAATATTCTTTATTTAAAACAGAAAACATTATATATTTACACTTGGGTCAAGAGTCTCATGGACTGATGTGGCTGCGGGATCAGCCAGAGGTATTACATCTCCTCTCACTGCAGAGACAGGCATACCAACAGTTATCAGATCTCACTATTAAGGTAGAGCGACCTAGAGGAAAAGTGGACAACACCTTCTGCATATTTTTCCCAGGCACCTGAGGGGATGATCTCTGTTGATATCCCCCTTCTATTCCTTCCACCTGAGGCCGTCCTTTACTGAAGCTCAGTGCGAGGTCCCCCCACCAGTAGCACTGGTCTGGCTCATTTTGTTTGTGGCTACAATTACATTTATGAATTTTGTAAACTGTTGTGATCAAACTGACATTTTTTCATCAGATACGTACCACTGTGAAAGATATTTTTATATTTAGTTTTCACTTGCTGCCAGGTTCTTCTCGCTCTTCTGTTGAGATGTAATAGTGAAGGATGGATATTCAAGTCAATAAATATGCAAGAGGGTCAGTGGAGATCAAACACGTCTAAGTCAGTAGAGCTGTATTTAACAACCTAAAGTCTTTGTAGTCGGGGAGGGGGGTTACACATAGGCTGAAACTAAATTTTCTAGACCACTGCTAATTCACATAGATCTTCAGTTTCAGTTTATTAATAACATGGAAAGACAAAATGCAATTTAAAGTACTCTATGGAGAATAATTAATTACAAAAGTATTATAAAGTAAAACAAATATATGAAGCCAATAGAGAGAAGGGCCTGATGGCCGGGAGGTTCAAACTGGGAAACTTCTTGCAGCGAGGTGACAGTTTTAAAGGGGACCTATTTTGCAAAACTCACTTTAGCTATAATAGGTCTATGGGCTATGCAAAATATGTTCATGAAGTTCTTTGCACAAAATCACTCTCACATAAAGAGATATCACCAGCTCTATTCTTCACAGTTTCAGGCCCTCTCAAAACGAGCCAGTCTGGGACCCCCTGGCTTTACTGAATGTGAGCTTGACACGCCTGTGAGGCATCTGCTTTTCATTACACCATACCTTAAAGTTTTGTTAAAAACTGAAATAACTTGGGAATTAACAGGGTAGCTGAACCAGGTGTGTTTGAGCAGAGAAAAAAACAGTGCTGGACACAGTTTAGATCATATTACATCTAAGTTCATAATAACAACAACAACATCAGCAACAAAAATAATAATAAAACTAATAATAATAATAGTATTCTCCTTCTTCTTCTTATTTTTATTATTATTATTGTAACAATGTATTTTATTTATAGGTGGCTTTCAAGGCACTCAAGAGACCTTACAATACTGTAAATTCAAATATACAGTAGTGTGCAACAGAGTAACAACACTAGTCCAACATGACACAAAATGCACCATAATAAGTTAAAATAAAATAATGGCTTAAGCCCTTAACATGTCGGTTTAAAGTGAAACAGCAAGGACTGGTACTGCCCACTGGGCACCACACCACAACTCTCAGTTTGATCTGTTTAAACATTTGCTTTTTACTGAATAGTAAGTGTATATTTGTGTTTGGCTTCATTTTTAATGGATTTTTAAAATCTAAGTATAAATGATTTTTATGAACTGAATTATGCAAGCATTTAAAAATGCTTAACGCTACATCACACTCATCACTCTTACGTTTGAATGATGTGATACATCTATTCACATCTATCTTTTGATAAATAGGTAACAAATAATGTATATTTTCAACTATTTTCTCACACAGAAACTGGGTATAGATGAGATTTTGGAATGGAATTACATTTGAATGATTTTGTTAACTTTGTGTTGAAGAAAAAAGAAAAAGAAAAAAAGGCAGTGTTAATATAGGGCTCATACAAAACAAGACAATAACCAAACTGAGTTTTACTGCCCTTTAAAGAAGTGACTCTCCAGGTTCAGATGATGTGTGTGTATCATCACTGTGTCTGCACCAAGAAATGAAATGTTGAGGCATTAAAGGGTTAATTAGTCAAATGACTTTTTACTAAGCAGGGAAGTCTCCAGCAGAGAATCAGAATCCCCCCTCACCACCACACCCCAACTTCACTAAAAATCTCATTTTTCAACCTTCATTACAAATTAGGAGCAATGGTGGGCAGTACGATGGTCTTTTCAGGCTGAGGTGGTGTGAGGGTTAGTCTCAGCTCTTGGCAAAAGACTTTTATTCCCACATTAATTCAAAAACCAACAGCATTTATAGCTTGCTTCCGGCAAGGAGTACTGTGAGGGCAGCAGTGGCCAGTAAAGTAGGCCTCATCAATGTCATCTGCATTCAAAGCTCTCTGAAATTTGACTTTTTGGTGAAGTTTGTGGCCCTCATGGTCCTCAAACACTGTGAACCATCGCTGTGGATGACCGGCAGTGAACCTGTATAACGTCTGCTGCCCCTCCACCAGCAGCTCTGAGTTCTTCTTCATCGCATGAGGCAGAGCTTCCATAGCGGCTATGGCAAACTTCAGGTTGCTTTGGAGGACAGGATCAGGTGGACTAGACCGGCTCAGCCTCGCCTTTAGCTCTAAAAGATTTCCCATGTTCATGTTGTCGACATCAAAATACTTCCTGTAGTGGAAACAGTAATGATTGATTTATAACAAATCAGTCTTATTAAAGGGCACGCATCTCAGAACAAAAATTTTCCATGATTTTTCGCTCTGAAATTTCACTGAGAGTTTATATAATTGGCAACTATAAGCTGCAAATATGACTCATTTTGAGTTTTCTATTTTTGTGATGTCACAAACATCTGTACATTTGCATATATCTAACTACCCAACAAGCTGGTTCAAGCTGTAAGGAGTCTCACTACTTTTTTTAGGCACAGTTCAGAGCAGTCAAATGTTATAAAGCACCTTTACATTTATCAGCAATACGGATATCAGGCACAGTAACAGTCTAAGGGATTCAGAGAAGCTGGAAAATGGTCATGTAGCAATTATGACTGTTTTTGGTACAAAAAGCTACACAAATGTTAAAAACAATAAACTGCAAGGAAAATGTAAGACACGAGTCTGTAAACATTTTAAATATTACTTACACAACAGACATGCTGATGCTTCCAATCTGTCCACAGTTTTCTTCTCTTTATTGCTTCCTACAGAACAAATCAGTTTTAGTGAACATATACACTCAAATTATACACAAAAATTATTATCCTGTTTCTGGGTAAAATATGGAGAGAACAGAGAACAGAGACTGGGCTCCTCCTCCAGAACAGGGGGAAACAGCGGGAAAGGGAGGGCTAGAGCCACAACACTCTATCACCAGTGCTGCTGAAGACACACTTTATCAGAAACCGATTCTTATACTGCCACCATGTTTTGTGTTCCCTGTAGAAAATGCAGAGTGATTGCACAGCTTCCCCGTTTGCTATATTATCACTGGTGGCTGCTCGTGTGTTGCTTGGTAGTTGCTATGGTTCTTTATTGGTGTGATTGCGTGGTCGAGGCGCCTCAGTAATATACAGGGAAAGTGAGAGGACAGTTAAGTTCCCTAAAAATGTGTGTCAGAGAGAGAGTCTGTGAGGTCACGGATAAGGAAGCAGTATAAATATATGTTATAATCTTTTTCTGGTTGAGTTGTTGTAAATGTTACTGACATTCAGACAGTGGCCCAGCCTCACTGGGCTCCTCAGGTTCATCAGTGATCATTGGTGGGCAATGTTTTTAGGGAGCGCATGTCCTGCATATTTTTACATTATAAAGTTCCAGTTATGATGTTGTGATTTATGAACTAATATAATTATTTTTAATGACCACTTTCCAGCTTCTCTTTATCTTATAGGCTCTTTTTTGTTATAGTGTCTTTAAGACTAATATATGCAAATGAGCCCTACCCTGACTGGCTGCCTCATCAAAAAACTGAAGCACTTCTTTAACTTAAGCATGAGAGGGTGGAGCTAAACCACAGACTGAATATATCAATATCTAGATGTGAGCTGATTTTAGTAACATTTTAGCATCCCACTTTGAATCTGTTTATAGCAATTTTTCATACAGTTTTGAATTATAAATACCAAACATAGTGTGTCATTAATCATAGAGGTACATATGATACATTTGACTGTTTCTAATGAGCTTACACTGTTAACAGCATTACAAGATAATAGAAGTTTACAGTACATGATGATATACAGCTTATTACAGAAAGGAAACAGGAAAAATATCCCTATTGGACTCATTCCTATATTAGAGACTAGGCGTTTTCCCAGAGATCTACACACTGGAAGTTGATCTAATCATGCTCCGTCCACAGATGTGCTCTTTAGTGGTCATCTTTAGTCTCAGGCCCTCTCGCCCCACTCATGTCCCCTACACCCCATCCACTAGAACCTCGTCCATCTTGCTGGCTTTCTCCATAGCTATCAATGACTTGCTGGCTTTCTCCATAGCTAGGGATGTCATTAATTGTGACTGGCTGGCTTGTATATTCAGTTTCAATAAAATGTACCTAGAGGTTTTAAACAGCTGCCACATTTAGAAATGACCAAACTGGATTTATTAAATAAACTTCTGGATGTTCTCCCTTAGCATCACCCTGCAATTATAATGTGGTATTGGTGTGTCTACTGTAACAGTGTAACATAATAAAACAAATCTAATATATTCTAATACGATTTAACACCCTCTAAGAGTAGACATTTTAAAAGTGTCAAAAAAGTCTAAAGTGTTTTTAACGTGATCTCAGAAAAGAAAGAAAAGAAAAGAAAAGAAAAAAGTAAGATATGAGCCATTTAAAGTCCCATTACTTACACATCAGACATACTGCTTTTAATCTGTCCACAGCTTTCTTATCTTTATTGCTTCCTACAGAACAAATCAGTCCAGTTTTAGTAAACATATACTGTGCATTCAAATCATACACTAAAAATTATGATCCTGTTTCTGGGTGAAATAAGTACTTACCTGCTCTCAGAGAAGTGAAACAGTAAGAGGTCTTCAGGAAATACCAGCCTGTCCATTTCTCTCTCTTTCTCTCTCTCTCTCTCTCTCTCTCTCTCTCTCTCTCTCTCTCTCTCTCTCTCTCTCTGTGACAGAACATCATCTCATCCGGAGCTCAGTTTCCTTTTTTCAGAATACAGTGACTGCGCCCCTCCTCCAGAACAGCGGGAAATATTAGGCACATTCCCTCAAGAAAATGCAGAGTGATTGCACAGCTTCCCTAGTAGCTATAATATCACTGGTGGTTGCTTGTGTGTTGCTTGGTAGTTACTATGGTTCCTTATTAGCGTGGTTGAGAAGCCTCTGTAAAATTCAAGGAGAGCAAGAGGACGGTTGAGATCCCTTAATAAAAATGTGTCTGAGAGAGAGCCTGTGACACAACAGATGAAGCCAGAAAGGGACAATGTATAAAAATGTATCTAATTAATTACAAGCTCTGTGATTAATTAATCACACACATGTTTGCTGTAAAAGAATGGATTTTATGAATGAATAAATAATCAACATTACAGCTTTAAACGTCTCTGTTATTTACTAACTGTTTCTGCACCGCTCATATGTAGTAATGGACACAGCAATCAAAAATATAACCTAATATGCTGAGGGAACAATGAAAAATGCTTCAGCAAGAACAATGATTGAACCAAGTCCATTTATAAGGTGCAGTTTACAGGTGACATATTATGCAAAACTCACTTTAGTTATAATACGTCTATGGGCTACAAAACATGTTCATGAAGGTCTTTGCACAAAATCTCTCTCACATAAAGAGATCTTACCAGCTCTGTTCTTGACACTTGACAGTGTCACTTTTATGCAAATAAGCTGTTGCTGGCCACGCCCCACCCATCCAATGCTAACGCTGCGCGTTTAACACATGTGAAACAGAGGCGCTATCCAGTCCTATATGTTGCACCCCGAGTCGGACCCAGAGCAAGATGAACACTTCATGAGTGACTTGCCTTTGCCTGTAGCCTTAGCGCTCTGCATCTTATGCGTGCTCATAAAACTAGCAGACAAAAATGGTGGATCTTCAACTAATCTAGTGGGTGGAGCTCGACCAATGAGGGGTTTGGGTCTGTGCAAATTTCCCTATGCTAGTTGCAATGGTTCCTTCTGGTTGAGTTCTCTTAAAAATGTGTGGACTCAAAACAATGGATTCACAGTGATGTGTTTTTGCAGCTTAGTATCCATTTACATGCCTTTTGCATGGTAGAATGAAGAGCAAAATTCTAAATCAAATATTTTAAAGAAGTATAGCTGGGTTTTGCATGATGTGGGCCCTTTAATCTGTTGCTTTGCATTTAATTTTAAATCTATTTATAGCTGTTTATCAGACAGTTTTAAACATAAATACTGAACATGTTTTTTTTTAATCATTTATCACAGAAGTTTCTGATACATATGCCTGTTTCTTATGAGCTTACACTGTTAACAGCACTATCAGGTATCGGTGACAGTCAGACACACATTCTGCTTGTGAGGAAGGGACAGAAATACATTTGCAGTTGTGATAAGATGTTAATATATTTTCTGAGGCACTACAAAATAATAGAAGAGTACATGCTGTTGTACAGCTTATTACAGAAAGAGGAAACTAGCAGTGTTTTTGTAGGAGATGTGTATAGCATGGACCAAATCCAGACATTTTATCTGTGTAGAATAAGAAGCATAAAGGAATAATAGAAATATTTAATAGACACATTAATACCTATTTATATTTACCTATGTAACCATGTCTTTAATAATAGAAAGACGCAGAAGCAGAGCAGCTACCACACTTGATCTGATAACTTTTAGTGGGTAAGTAGTATCAACTCTGTAAAGGTAGAACAGGAAAAATATCCCTATTGGACTCATACAGATATTATGACAGGCCGTTTTCCCAGAAATCTAAACACTGGAAGTAGATCTAATCATACTCCGTCCACAGATATGCTCTTTAGTGGTCATCTTTAGTCTCAGGCCCTCTCGCCCCACTCTTGTCCCCTACACCCCATCCACTAGAACCTCGTCCATCTTGCTGGCTTTCTCCATATCTATCAATGACATCTGACAATTGGGATGGTGCAGTTCTATGACATTACACTCACAAGCTGGCCACTGGAGGGGTCATTAACTGTGACTGGCTGGCTTGTATATTCAGTTTGAATAAAATGTACCTAGAATTTTAAACAGCTTCCACTTTTTAGAAATGACCAAACCAGATTTATTAAATAAACTGGTGCCCCTTAGCACCCCTTAGTCTCCACCCCCCAGTCAACAAAAAAATTGCCTCTACCCCTTTCATCTGCACCCCTGTTCACAAAGATAAACACAAATGTGCCATCTGCATTGTCTGCAAAAAAAAACACATTTGTGGGCGGAGCTTGGGTAGACTGAGTGTTCTATACCAGTGGATCAAATACAAATTTCTAACAGGTCTTACTTAGGCTAGAGATTAAATACAATAAAACACCTGTGACCTTTTGACCCCTCAGTCGTATTCCCACAGGTCAATGTCCTGCACTCTGTGGCTGTGGGGCTGGTTCTGGCTGTCGGTGAAGATGTAATGCTGGGTGCTGTGGTAATCGGGCCTTCCACAGACCATCTCCACCATTTCTCCATCACTCTGAAGAACGAGGCGGCTGTTCTCCTCCTGAAACTGACTGTAGTGAAGCAGCAGGTGCTGGAAGCAAGCCAGCAGGCCTTTCCCCATGACCCCTGACCGTTCCAGCCGCATTTTCAGCTCCATGACCCTCTCCAGGTTCAGCGTCTTGCCGAGGTAGGCCCTGCGGCGGGGCTGGACCAGCAGACTGCGCTGGGGCTGCTGGGTAACGTAGCTGAGACGTAACTCTCCACATATTATCCTCAGCTCCAGCTCACTCAGACCTGAAGGGTTATTCTGGGCCTCGTTGTTCAGAATCCGTTTGGCCTGCTCCATGCAGCTCTCCTGCTCGTCCTGGCACAGATGCCCAGCGAAATGCCACTCACTGATGCAGGACGGGGAGAGGCGGGTGCCAGCCAGAACTTTCTGGTGCAGCTCAGGTCCTTTTGAACCCAAACGGACACTGTAGAGCAGAACAGGTGTCCCGGCAGTAAAACGCACCAGTTGCCGATCGCCCTCCAATGTGAGAGAGACATTATGACGCTTTGAAGCAGGAAAGGCCTCCAGAGTCTGCATTGCAAACTCTAGGTTGGTCTTCAGACTGGAGTCCAGAAGCCCCTCCTGACGGATCTTAACCTTCACCGACAGGAAGCTGTCCAGGTCCAAACATGGCACTGTGAAGTTTTTGCTGAAGAAAAAGAGGAATTCTTGTTGTAGATTTATTGATTTAATCATTAATTGATCCATGCAAGGCACTAAGGCACTATAAACAAATTCTTATTACTAATAGTGCTCTCTCTATGATTAAATGAGGAAATCCTCAAGGATAACTAACTGATGCAGACCAAAGAAGGGTTACTGATGCTTGACCAAGAAAGGACACTGAAATTAGTGTTGAATGAATTTTTGTGCATGCTACAACCTCTACAAGTTTGTGCAGAAGCCTCAGAAGAGCAGACCAGATCCACCAGTGACAGAGACACAAAACACACTGACCTTTTTCTTTCAAGGCCGTAACTTGGTCAGTGTCCCAAATTTGCTACAATTGGAACAGTGACCCTAGAAACAGTCCTGTCAGATATGAGGTTCTTCAGCGATGGTAAAAAAGTGTGTGTCCTTGTTATTGTTTTTGCTGCAAAGCGGTCAGGAGAAAGAAACTGCTGACAGGCACCGTCATACTGAACCTGTTTACTAAACATCTTTACCCCACATCACAACTGTAAATACGGGAGCCGGAGGACCTCTGGACACAAAACATCAACATTCCTGGCTTGCATTTATAGCACATTAAATTAATATGTACCTTGTTCAAGCAAAAATACAACTTTTTCCTGTGAAACTGTCTATGGTATATTGAGTAGATTAACTTAATAATTGAGAACAAATGTTTTACTGTGACAGGCTGCAAAGTGCCTGAAGAGACAAGGTGCCCTGATAAATGAGTTCCAGTCACTCAGCATTCAGCACCATCAGTATACTGATCACCGCCTGATCATGTGGAATCATCTGCCCCTGGTTCTTCACTGGTTAAGTTAGATGTGCTTTGTTATGCTTGAAAGATTATGTGGATAACTCTTTGTCTTAAACAAAAATCATTCCTCTGAAACTGGTCGGTTCAGGGACTGGACTGAAAATGAGAGTCTTAGAAAGACTTTCAGGAAGCCTGGAGAACTGTTCCTCAAGACCACATTACAAATACAAGAAAGAAGATATGACGGGTGGCTCAGGCCAGTACTGTAAACACAAACACACACACACACACACACTATATATATAGCCGTGGAAAAAAAAGACAGCATCATTTTTTTTATTGTTTTTGTAATTTGTGGGAGTGTGTCTGTGTAAAATGTGCATCTCATTACGGTTTTATAAACTATTGACCACACTTGATTCAAAATTCCAAACGAAAAATGTTTGGAGAAAATGAGAAAATAATACATATAAATAATTTATTATATCTTGGAAATGTTAAACTACACAACTGTCTTACATTATTTTACAACTGCAACAATTAAAACAGTGATGTTAAGAGCAGAGTGTGTGCATGTGTGAGGGGAAAGTGGTCTCTTATTTTTTTCCATGGCTGTATATAGAGTGTGTGTGTGTGTGTGTGTGTGTGTGTTTGCGTACAGTACTGGCCTGATCCACCTCTCATGTCTTCTTTCTTTTATTTTTACTGTAAATATATAGTAGACTCAGTCTAACAAAGGGGGTTAACAAATAATACAGAGAAACAGATGGACTACAGTTTGCATCTGAAAACTACAAAGTGTACTTGATAAACAATAGTAGATAAATAGTCACAGGTGGCCCTACCTTGCCCATTAGGTCATGTCATTATATTAAACAGATATATTAAACATTATATTAAACAGAAAATGCTCACATTTCACTCATGGTGGAGAACGATGGAGAAGTTTTCCCGAGCGGACCTGCACTCCGCAGACCCGTCTCCTTCGGTCCAGACACAGGGGACATCGACATGGCCATGGGAGCTTGTCAGCTCTATCTGTGAAAAAATATATACCATCTCATCCCTGTCAGCCCCAAAACGTGCATCTCCAAAACCAGCATGAAGACATTCTTAACTTGTAAGGGAAATTAATGTGAAAATACTTTCTGTTTGGACCATTTTGAACCATTTCTACTGGATCTCATTCATCATGAAATATTCATACCAGATAAAGGACATCCAGTGAGTTCAAATTGAAATAAGTAAAAAACCAACAAAACTGCAAGGTGCAAGGAGGCATACAAAACACACACAAAGTGGTTCAAACTTACTATGCCAGCATTTATATGTAGTATTTTGCAAATTGTAAAATGTACCTGTAGTGACTTTTTGAACTATTTTTAACAAATCATGGAAAATTCGAAGCTTGTTTACAGGCTGATTATTCCCACACATGCAGAAATAGATATATAGATTCACATGAGGCTTACCTGTGTTCCCGGGTGACTCTTTTTCTCTCTCTCTCTCTCTCTCTCTCTCTCTTATTACTGTGTGAACCTGAAGCTGGGTGGCTTTTAAACGGACCTGTGGGCTACGCCTCCTGTGCTGTTTCCGAGAATTTGGCCTGGCTGGTGTTTATGTCATTAATTTACCATCCAAACACTCTTCCAAACACACAGCAGCCTCATTACAAAACACACTTCAACTCACAGGGATGTGACCGTAATACATTCTGTTCCTTTTCAGGATGTTGGAGAGAAACAAAGAAGAATGAATAGAATAATCAATTAAATAGAATAAAATAACCTAATAAAAAGTGTCAGGAGCAGTCAGGAGCAGTTGCATGTACACAGGTCCTGCCTCACCCGTCAAACCAGCCGAGATGTGTTTATAGTCCAAAACGGCTGCCCAAGGTGAGCAGAGCAGCAGAATCCCACTCTGTCTTCAAAAACCTCCTGAGAATCCCAGTCTGTCTTCAAAAACCTCCTGAGAATCCCAGTCTGTCTTCAAAAACCTCCTGAGGACTTCAGAGATGAATATATTGTGATGTAATGCAATAGTCACCTAAATCCTTTTAGATTTCACGACAAAATGCCTCTCAGACCACATCCAGCTCTTCATTACAGTGACTCTTGGATGTGTTTTAGGATGCAGAGGGACTTACTGTGAGCTGTAAAAATGAACTGCCATTTCAGAAAACACCAGGACTGGTATTCACAAAGCAAATGTAAGAAGGACTGATATTGCTCAATTGTACAGCTCGTGGCATTTTGAGTTATACCGTGTCCTAAATCACACGCACAAGTCCACTACACCGTAATGAAGAGCTGGACACAGTTTGAGCAGGTTGAGGGATGTGTGTAGGTTCTAGTGTTCGTTAGAAGTGTTATATCTCCAGAGCTAATGAAACACAATATGGATTCCATATGCGATCAGTCATGTCTAGTTTAAGTAGAAAAGACAGACTTTAAAGCCTCGTGCTGCTTTATGCTCCAGTGTTTAGAACAGTGTCTCTCAGTTCATAGCTGAGGTCTCACTAAAGCTACTGAAAGTGAATGATGAGTCTATTGTACTAATGAACTGTTGACTGCCCTGTAACCTGTTTACTATCAACAGCACCTGCATGCCTGTATACCAGCACCTACCGGTTCACCCACATCTTAGTGCTGTGTCTTGGGCCCCTATGCTAATTGTTTAAAGCATTTTTATCAGTGTGTGATGAAGTGTCTGTCTGCTCGCAAAGTTAACATTAGAGTTAACATTCTGTTTGTAAATGTAGTTGACATTGTGTGAGCTGATGAGGAGAACACAGGTTCGGTTCCAGATTCCTCCTCGGTTCCTCCAGCCGTTGTTTGGATTTGTGAAACTCCATCAGCAGCTCCAGATTTAATTTAATGAAGGACTGATTGTGTCAAACCAGGTTTCTGTTGGTTTCAAATAACACTGGACTTCCACAAGGAACAGATTCAGATACTGAACATAAAATCACAATTTACTGTATGTCGTTATTTATTTATTATTTTGTTGTTTTACTTAGTATAACTGGCCATATTAATGTGAAAAAAACACTCACTGCTCATCTAAACCCCTACTGTGTTCATTTAGGCTTAATACTCTTTGTGTTCCCAGTCACTTTTGACTGGGAACATGTTAGCTGATTACAATTCCATGATAATATACATATATATATATATATATATATATATATATTACTACCTAATGTTGTGTTGGAGCTTTCTGCTAACTCAAATTTATGTGAACATCACAGGTTTTGAACTTCCATTTGCTATTTATGGCTTGTAGGCCTCATTCACATAAGGTCAAACAACTCGTTTTGTAGGAAAAAATTTTTATAGAGATTATTTTGACTGTAACACATACTAAGATGAAATATTTTGTTTATGTTGATGATGTTTATCACAGAGAACCTGATTTCAATGTTTACCAAGGACACTGTTTTTAAACCATTTAAATTTTCTTTTAAAAGTAGCACAAACTCACCTCCATCATGTTCCCAGTCAAAAGTGACCGGTATGATTTATTTAGTAAAAAAAAAAAGTTTTTTTTGTGGTTGCTATGGTGTCGTAGTGGATTGCTAGGTAGTTTTTAGGCGGTTGCTATGGTTTAGGAGGTGGTTGGTAGGTAGTTTTTAGATAGTTGCTGTGTGTAGGAGGTTGTGTAAGTGGCTCAGGAGTTTCTAGGTGGTTGCTATTGGATACAATGTGGTTGCTAAGTAGTTTCTAGGTAGTTGCTATGGTGGATGAGGCGGTTGCTAGGGAGTTTTTAGGTGGTTGCTATCGTATCTGGGTCAAAACAATTTCCTCTAGGACCAAAGGTTTTCTGATTCTGATTCTGATATACAAAGTGGTTGCTAGGCTGTTGCTAGGTGCTGCGGTGTAGGATTTGGTTGCTAAGTGGTTTCTAGGCAGCTTCGGTTTGCAGGATGTGGTTTTTAAAGAGTTTCTGGAGTTTTGCTCTGGTTTGCCAAGTGGTTGCTAGGGTGTTGCTAGGTGCTTGCTATGGTGTAGGAGGCGGTTGCTAGGGAGTTTTCAGATGGTTGTTATGGTATAAAAGGTGGTTGCTATGGTGTAGAAGGTTGTTGCTATGTAGTTCTAGGTAGTTGCTAAGGTGCAGGACTGGCTGGGGAGTTTCTATGTAGTTGTAAAGATAAACAAGATGGTTGCTCAGGTGAACAAAGCGGTTGCTATGGGGATTTTGGGCGGCAGGCCAATCTCAAAATTTCTTCAGGAATTTCACACTTTTATTTGAATGAACTGTCAACAGGTGTGGTTCACCACGGAATAAAAATTAAATAGGAGAGGAAAAGGGGACATAAGGTGTGTGTTTGTGTGTGTGTGTGTGTATGTTTATATGTGTGTGAGCTCAAAGGCACCAGCATGGTGGGGTGCGGGAATGTTCTTCAACACTGTTTTATACACTAATTGTAGTCTAATTTGTTGACAGGGTGATGGTATTCCTTGCATGGCATTTCTGCCTGTCGCACCTCCGCCAGTGTCTCAGCTGGAGCCATCCTTCACTGGTGTTTCATCCTTTTAATCTCCTCAGGATGGAGGGGCAGCGGTCAGGGACGTCTCCCTGCCACCCCCTGCAGCTGGTACTTGTAGGGGAATACTACTTCTACTTGTAGGGGAAGTCTTACTAATTAATTTCTAATGGCTGGTCATTTTTGACCGGGAACACCATGAGTGTTTCTAAGTTTAATAAAACACACAAAATGTAATAAAAATTCTCAAATACTTTTTTGTTCATTCCAGTGCCTTGTGTAAACAAACTCATGGAACCTTACTACAAACCGATGAAATTAACTGCATTTTCTAGAGAGACATTTTTAAAAATTGGTCAGATTTGACCAGAACACAAAAGGAGGGTTATATATTATTCTCTTTTGCACAGCTTTCTTCAGTTACATGTTCCCACAACACCCCCCAATGGCTCACTCCACCACAGCCTAGCTAAATCGCTAAAGCTAATGGTCAGCTGGCTAATGTAGCTAATGTAATGTAGCTGTGAAATTTGAATACAGTTGAGCTATACTCCCTGACTTGAAGCAAACAGCCATTTGTAAACAAACACATTTTTGTGGTCCCCACTGGCTGGTGGGACCCACTGGCTTGACTGAATGTGAGCTTGACACGCCTGTGTAGCATCTCCTGTTCATTGCACCAACCTTAATGTTTTATTAAAACCTGAAATATATCCAAGAAGGGACACTTATATGGCCTGAACCTGGCACAATGGGGTGGTGGTGGCCTAGTGGGTAGCATACTTGCATCTCGTCCAAGAGGTCATGGGTTCGAATCCTACCTTCAGCAGACCACCACTGGGTCCCTGAGCAAGACCCTTAACCCCAAGTTGCTCCAGAGAGACTGTCCCCTTTAGTTAGGGAATGGAAGTCGCTTTGGATAAAAGCATCTGCTAAATGCAAACCACATTTTCATCTGGTCCACATTTCATATGGAATGATGGTTGCAGGAGCTAAAACATTTTGTTATATGTGCACTCTTTCTGAAGAGAAATTATATTTGATATACTTGTACAGCACCATTAAACATAACCATGACAACACTAACAGATATACAGTAAACCCCCTGTCATTTAGGAGGTTACGCCCCAAGAGCACCCTCAAAAAAACGTGAATTTGTGGTGTGGTAAAAAAATCCCTATTTTTATTGTCTTAACCCTAAATATACTCCCAAATATGCTCCCAAAACACTTTAATTTCATTTAAAACTCAGCTTAATCCATTACCCTTAAAGAAAATGTAAAGGTAAACCCGTATTTGTACTGTACAGTGTACACCGAACTGCTGTCTCCCGCAGTTAATTTCTTTCGTATAAGCAGGGTAAATAAATTAAAATTTTAATTTAATTTTCAGTAATAACAATACAGTAAAATGTGTGGGTAATTACCAATAATGAATTATATTGAGAACGAGAATTTATAGTTCATCGGGTGGTGCCTTACAGTTCATCGGGTGGAGTTGTATTGTAGTAAGGCCACAACTCACGCTGCTAAACTTTTAACAAGCACCAACCCGCTCATCGGCCACACCCACACTCGCACCATGCCTGCATGCACTCAAACATTTTCTGGCGCTTAGGTACATTGGCAGAAGCTTCAGAAGGTGCAGGGCGTTTGGGCGGCATCTTAGGGTTTTAAGAAGAACAAAACGAAAAACACGAGAACACGAGGGCAGCAGCCAATATACGGTTGCTTTGTGTCTCTCGACAGTACTAAAAACTGTATAGTTATATTTTATATGGATTTTGAGCTGAATTTACATTTGAATTAATGTTTATGATACAAAATTAGTAAATTACATCTTTCTTAATAATTTAGCACTGAAATGCGTAAAAAATTGTATACATATAGCCATGAAAAAAGCAAAAAACAAATGCGGAGGATATCAGCGGTTTCCGCAAAGAATTATTATTAGGCTCCCAGAAAAATCTGTGACAGAACCGCAAATAAGCGGGGTGGGGTTACTGTAGTTCCACACACTAGGTTTAACAAAACCCTCCTTAAACACAAGATATGTGTGCAGGCGGATAGTCACAGCCACTCCCTGCCTTCCGCTGTGTATGAGGATGTGTGTGTGTGCTGAGACTATAGGAATGAGGTAAGGTGTATGTGTGTTTCATCAGTATTACTGTAATGGGGTTAACAGGCTGTTAACACTTCAGGAAGAAAGGAGTGAACAAAGTAAACAAGTGAATAAATAGTCAAAAAACCCAGAAAATTATATAAACAAACAAAATTAATGTCAGAGTGTAAATCTGTGTGACACATGCACACACACACACACACGCACACGCACAAGCGAGTGTACGCAGGGGCGTGAAGGAGTTAAGTGGAGCGGTGAAAGGTGCTGCAGGGCTGAGAGGAGAGACGAGCCTCTGAAATCTGTCGCTGGGGAAAGGCCGGTTACCATGGCAACCAGGAGCTGCCAAAGTGGTGTGTTTGACGGACGACAGTTCGAACCACAGACGATGGATTCTCTGCCAGGAGGCTGCTCACGGGGAGAAAGGGGGGGGGGGCAGACAGACAGAGGGGGGGAAATAATGCGTGAGTGAGAGAGAGACAGAGAGACAGAGAGAGAGGGAGAGAGAGAGAGAGAGAGACAGAGAGACAGAGAGAGAGAGAGAGAGAGAGAGAGAGAGAGACAGAGAGAGAGAGAGAGAGAGAGAGAGAGATTGCCAGATTGTCATATCCCTGAACTTCTACATTTGGAGCTACCAGGCATTCAGCACTGTCTCAACTTGTTGCACACTTATGGAGCTCTTCCTAACACTTTAAAGATTATTCAGATGTTAATCCTGTAATTATCATAATATTACTACTCACTAATTTCTATTTGTTTTATCCGAAGAATAGGACTTCTTAACACATGTATGAGGGTTGATTAACCTCAGTATTTAAATATTGCTGATACCAGAAAACACAAGACGATGTATATAAAGTGACCTGTTATTTATATAGCTGTTAGGAAGCATCCCTCCCATGTGATGAGAGATCAAGGGTGTAACAGTAAAAGTGTTTTCAAGATTCAGTTGAATTCTTGTTAAAAATATGGCTTCAAAAGTGATTTTAGGGAAAGCAGATCATCCGATTGTGTGGAGAGCCCCACAACTCCCATACCCCACTCCCCACCCCCAACACCCAGCTGCTCAGTTTACTGAGAGGATGAACCAAGAATCTTAATTTTGATTACTGACTCTCAGAAAAATACACAAAACGAGAGCTGCATGTATGTCAGCGACGGGGAAATTTAAATTTCAGTACACATTTACATTTTATTTTTCAAAACTTAAAAAAACATGTAATGTAAAGATTCAACACCAATTTAAGGGCTCTTCCAAAAAGAAGTTCCTCACACTCATCTCATCTACTTTCTATTGAAAAGAGAACCAGAAATCACACAAAAACTAACATTTTTGGCACCTTATTCTGTAAGAGTGTCGTTTTAGAGAGGACCCAAAATATTGGCAATATTTAAAGAGGCTCTGTGGGCAGAAACTGAGCTCTGATGAAAATCAGGATGACTAATATAAAATGTGCATAAAGAGGCTTTATGTTAGACCAGACAGGTGGAGCTACAGGGAATTTGCTAGTTTAACTAAAAGTGTTCCAGTTATTACTACAAAGTATTTTCAATGAAAATCATTCAACACTAAACCTCAAATGTCCAAAATCTACCACAGCAGGGGTGTCAACTGGCCATTAGCAAGGTGGTCTTCAAGATGTCAATCAAGGAAAAATTGTGCCGTGTATTTTTTCCCCAAATTTGTCAAATGTGTCATTCCCTTTTTACATAATACATATCTAATATGTATCTGTGTGTGTATATAGTCATTTAAGAGCATCTTAGGTAATGCTTATTAGAAATTAGCTTTAAATAATCATGATTTTTTAAATTAGTAGTAGTAGTAACTGCAGTAGTTCTGTAGTGTTTAATATTTGAATTTTCCAAAAAACATT